>DVQM01002209.1:0-10455 GCA_018231645.1 Heliconius ricini | reverse complement strand
ATTCGGCAGAAAGTGGGGAACGGAGTGTCTTAACACTAGGTTCCCTCTGTCTATCCTTCTGTGAGCGGGATACAGCGTGAAGCTGATTTATTTATTTTATTTATTTTGTTCTTACAGTTTTGTGCAGCTTTCATTAAATTTAATAAACCTATATACGTACTATGCAGTAAATAAAATAGTATATCTGTACGTGATAAGATTACAAACGTCTTTTACATCGTACTCGTAGTTTCTTGGGCAATATTTTTATTATTATTATCACTTTGGGATCAACGGAATAAGATACGCAAATCATACCTTTTATAACGATAAGGAATCAAATTTTCTAGTCCCCGTTAAACAGGTAAGTATTTGAGGTCACTCACACCTCATAGCAAGATATTCCTTATTCAATTTGGCAATGAAAAATCTATTAGTTAATAATAAATAACATGTTTTTGTTACACAAAGTATGTGTATCTTTTAAGCAATAGATATCTTATGAACTATTTATGCGAAAATATCTATAATTTCTATTACAACAAAACTTACCTTAACAGGTGACGATGACAGCCAAAGTTGAAATAGATCAGATGTGACCGACGTACTCCGTGCTTCATGGTGCGGCCTTGGAGATAAAGGACCACACGCTGTCAAATTATGAAGTCTATTCACTTCATCTACAGTTGCACACTCCCTTATATACCGATCTAATAATTTAGGCTTGCTTTTCAATAAAGCCTCCAGTTCAAGCAAATCCTCATCACTGGTATCATCAGGTGATGCCCTATCTATAACTTCTTTGAACTCATCAGTACATTTCATTATTAATTCGTTCGTATCTAGCACGTCGTATACGACCTTATTGCCTAAATCGTTTGGACTAGACTCTTTAAAATAATCGCTATCACATGTCGTACTATCTAAAGTTTCACAACCATCCTGTTCCGTGATCTCAACTATAGTTATCGGTGGATTCTCTTTCAGCATGTTGTTGTTTTCGTGGTGAGTTGTATCGATTTCGTGTATTTCTTCAGAAGTGTCCACATCAACTGGTAGCTCGTATACTAGATGCATCAATTCATGGGAACGTTTTAAATATTTCTGTTGTTTGTCTACTTTCGTTTCTGGGTTTTCGTCTGGTGCGTCTTTTTTGTCTGCCTTTTTTGAGACTACATCGATTGGTTCCTCGGAGGTCATGGCCACCAATATTTAGTGGAGTTCAGTAAATTTTAATACAAAGTCACACTGCACTTGTACCATTTTTTTTTATTTATACTTAACACCACTAGGATCTACCTGAAAAAAAAAAAGATTTCTATTAATATTAAGATTTTTATGAATATAATCATTTATTAAACAAAATAATAATATGAAAAGTAAAATTCTCTACTATATGAATCAATTTACTAATAAAAATATTTCTAAGTATTTATAAAAAATTTCTTAGCGTGGGTCTAAAGACTAAAGCATATTTATATTGAATATTATGTACATTTATATATTTTTTCTTAGACAATGATGAAGTATTTGTAAAATAGCCAAAGATAAAAATGCTCTCAACTCTTATACAACTGAAATGCATCAAATAAATAGATATTTACGATCTGATCAAAAAAAGTACGGAACGTCCGGTCCACGCAATTTTTTATCTCACCATAAGACCTGTCCAGTTCCTTTGATTACGACTAAGTTTACCGCAGATATTGTTTTAAATAAGATAATATATAATACTGTTTTTGAACGACTAAATAAATATCTTTATATTGTTAAATTATATACAAGGATGTAAACAAGCAATTGGATTTTATAACAAAATAACTTTTTTTGGCTGAGATATGAAATAAAATAGATATTCAATATTATGTATTTATGTGTATATACAACTATGATTAAATAAAACCTAGCCCATAAATAAATTAAACTAAGATATATTAATTTAATTGTTTATAGCGTAGGTGAGTAAAGTTTGCGTTGTCAGGATTAGTGTATTATTTAACATAGAACTACATATATTGCATTTTTGAAAATATGCAGTGACTAGTAAATAACACTAAAAGCATTTCCTACACAGAAATTATCTTTTATAGTGACTGTAAAAGCGGCTGGTGGTGGGTTCGATCCTCACTCGAGGAGATGAAAGTTACTTAAATTTATGTTTCAATTTCTTCGCTCTGGTCTCAGGCAAAGCGCGGCGTTGAGTCCTCAACTCAACACGCAATGCCTCTAGAATTCAGCAGAAAGTGGGGAATGGAATGTCTTAAAACTAGGTTCCCTCTGTCTACCCTGCTGTGTGCGGGCTACAGTGTGAAGCTGATAAAATAAATACTTATTATGTTTGAACTTAGTATAAAGAGACTCCGTGCCCCGCTTCCTGCCGAATTCTGAAGGCAATTGAGAAGTGGAACTCCACGTCGCGGCATGCCCCGCCACCACAGTGAAGCAATTAAAATATTTGATATTCAATTTCTTCCAGTGGGAATCGAAGCCACAACTCACCACGACTAACCTCAAAGATTTCTATTTTGACCTTTAAAATCATCCATCGAGTAACAACAATCCAATATGTTTTATCAACATTGATTGTACCCCTCAGGGGCAAAGCTAAAAGCACAAATAACGGCAAATATAAAAATGTTTACTCAGTAATTGATCGATTTTGTTCCACAAAAAGAAACATGCGTTTCACGTAACAGTTTAAGGAAATGTTTTTGTACATTTTTCAATATTGCGATTAAATATTTCTTTAATATCCATAAAATTTTCTAAAACGCTTAGAAAATAAAAAATAACAGGCACCATAGGAAATAATAAAAATCGTGTTTTGCGACTCGAATAGGTATCAAAATACAGAGTTACATATCATCATACATTTTACGTTTATGAAGAAAAAAAACACACACACACACACACACACACACACACACACACACACACACACACACACACAACAGTAAATAGTTTTATTATTCATCCATTTTGACTAGCTACATAAAAAAATATTTATATTCCAATTATACTAGTAATAAGAAGTTATTTTTCAATTTGCAATTTACAAAGTTATTTTTATATGCATTAAACGACACATATTTCCAGCTTAGAATAATTATAACGATTTCGCTAGCTACGCTTCAAAAGCCCTCCGAAACAAAATTACTGCAAACAGGAAAAAAGTTATAAATCCATGGAAAGTCGGCTCGAATGAGAAAATAAAAACACGATTACACAAATGACGTCAAATCTAAAAGCATTTACTTAATGAATATGAAATAGATTCGAACAAACAGCTTTAAAAAGCATTCACGATCGTAATTTGTTCTTGGATTCCGGGTAATAAATAGACTAATAATGTAGGTTCCACAATAGTCGTGATTGTATCGTTTCAAATAATGAAATATAAGATTCATCTAGAATTAAAAGTGAATTCTTCATAACTACTTTATTAAAACTTTCGTAGGTTATTCTTTTAAAGTTTTAAGCCTCGGTGCCAATCGTGGCGCAGAAGTACAAGTGACTGCAACCCACATGGGTTCGATTTCAAGTTAAAGAAAAGAAATTTCTAATATTTTCATTTATTCGCTCTGTTGTCTCAACAACCAATGCCTAAAGAATTCGGCGTAAAGCGGGGAGCGGAGTGTTTTAACATTAGGCTCCCTCTGCCTACCTAATAGAAAAGATTTTATATCCTTAAATAAATCATCTATCCCAGATATAGAACAAAGAACTTAAAATAACATTTACGAAGGTAATTTGTTGGAAGATTCCTGGTAATACAGAAATAATTATGTTTCCACAATAATCATCATGGACCTGGAGGTCTTTATCAATGTGATAGAACTCAAAAAAATATATATTCTTTAGCCTGTTTGTCTGCTAAAAACCAGACTAGCGGGCGAAGCCGCGAGCAGGTAGCTAGTAAGAAATATTTTTCTACGAATGTTATACATATCTAACTAATACATGACTACCACAGCAAATGCTACAAGGTTTTAGTTATTCTACGACTCGTAGCATCTACGTGGCCGTGAGCCAAAATCGCCTTTGATATCACGAAGCCAAACGTTTTAGCTGGGCAATGATATTACAGCTAGTTTTGACGAAAATGTATTATAACCTTTTTGTATAATGTTACAACCTAAGTGCTGGTTTTAGTTTCATGTATGAAATTCATATATCAATACAATAGCTTCCCGCCGTATCCAGCAAACAAGATCAGCGGAGAGAATTTAGTGTTAAAACATTCCTTTCTCCATTTTTCGTCCAATTTTTGAGTTATCTCGTCAAGCTACCAGCACGAGGAAATGAAAATTATTATTACTTTTGGACCCACAATCGCCGCATTTTTTAATTAAGTATTTTTCTTTCTAAGTGTGGAATAAC
Organism: Heliconius ricini; assembly: GCA_018231645.1. Lineage (NCBI taxonomy): Eukaryota > Metazoa > Arthropoda > Insecta > Lepidoptera > Nymphalidae > Heliconius > Heliconius ricini. The sequence goes on along the minus strand of DVQM01002209.1, from coordinate 6,096 downwards.
ACTTTAAAAATGTTTAAATAATACATTTGTTAAACGATACCCATTTCAAATGAAAGAGCTTGTAAAACACAATACACCCTGAAAATACAAATAGTTTGCTTTTAAAAAGGTTTTTTTATTTAATATTTTTGATTGCAAGTATATATATTTTTTCAGCTTTACCTTTTTCCCCACATATAAGGGTAGGCAGATTAATTAATGTTAAGACATTCCGTTCTCAACTTTCCCTTTGAATCAGAGTGTATGTAAAGTAGCGGAGTTTAACAATTATTTAAATTATTCCCGAGAGTGAAGATGTAATTTTAAATCTCTATGCTAATATTCCAAGAGGCCGTCGTAGCGCAGGGGCACAAGTGTTCCACGATTGTGAGTTCTGTTCCCACTCAGGAAATGAAATATTTAATATGTTAATTTCCTTGTTCTGGTAACGAAGCACAGCGCGAAGTTGAGTTTCGCCACACAACACGCAATGCCTCGAGAACTCGGCGAAAGGCCAGAGAGAGAGTTTCTTAATAATATTAACCTAATAAGTTACTTCTGCTTACATTGCTTGCGGAATGTATCCTGCAAGCAGTGCGAGCAAAACGAAAAAAAAATGACAAAATTTATGCTGCTGTAACAGTGGGATAAAAAGAAAAATTAAATTTGTCTTCTTGTTGTTTTTATTTTTTATTTTTAGTATTCAATACCCATTACAATTTTACAATTTATATATTCTTGTTGATTATTTAACTTCGTTTCACTTAGTAAACGGCTAAATATAATAAACCGTATAGGTACGTCTATAAATATGTATAAGTATTTTTTAGAATCTTCAGGCTTCTTTATAATATTTTCCGTTTGAATACATTTATGTATGCATTTCAATTATATAATCAAAGATCAATATGAATATGAAAGATAAATATGAATATAATACAACAGTTCAGTTTCCATATCGTCATTGAGAAATGATTCAATCATTACAATATGCTATTTGCACTAGCGTTGAAACCAATACTACATTTATGCAAGCTAGAGACAGATGCCTTATATATATAAAATATATATATGTTATATACATCGAATACGAAAAATGATGTGAGGAAATGAAAATATTTTATTCCCCCAAGTGGGAATCGAACAACAACCGTCATGTTTACAGTCACACGCTTGTGCCTCTTTTCCACGACGACCGCTTTATTTAATTTTCTATATTACAATATTTCAATATGAGAAAATACAATGCGAAATTGTTAAAGCTTTATAGGAAGATTTATAAGAAATATTTTCATTTTATTCGTAGTTTACAAAAGATTATATTTTATGTTGTCATGTCAAAAAATCTGCCTATTTAGAATTAATAGGTCGCGTGACCCGTTTTTAAAATCAAAATTGACGTAATTAACCCCGTTCTATATTTACTCGTAGTAGATGGAGGAAATAAAAAGCTTTCACTTTATTTTTTTACATAGATCTACACCAGCACACGACGGTAGGGGTTATATTGGGGATTTTTTTAGCTTCCCTGCTTATCCCGCAGATATCAGGGAAGGCAGATGGAATATGTCTAAATATGTCCATTTGCCTACGCCACGCCCATTTCTAGAAACATAATGTGTTGAGAGTGGCAGAACGAAACGCTGCGCTTTTTACTAAAGCGAAAAAATAAAAATATTTTTTACCAAGTAGGAAATCGAACCTTCAACAATCGCTGTGCTGCTACGCCACAAAAGCGACAGCGAAATTTAGCTATAGGTAATAAATAATATAATAATATTTCATAAGTAAAATTATACTACAAGGTGAGGTGTTAGGTTAGGTTAGTTAATCAGCAAATTTATCTAGCAAATGCATATCATAGATATACTATTGTCAACTATATTTCCTACAGTTCACATAACCCGTAATAAAGAGATCAATGTTAATAAAATTATAATTATATTAAGAAACTTTTCGCTTGTATCTTTTTTATTCACGCATTTCCTGCATTTTACGGGATAGTTGCCCATTAGATACGGTCGTTTAGAGAAGCCGTAATTCTTCTTGTTTCTAGCGATATTATTTTTATTATTTTATTATTTTTTCTAGAGATTATGTAGACATTAAACTTCAGTTTCTGTATGTCTGTGTGTTCAATTTAATGTATTTTTTTTCAGCTTTTCGCCGTATCCTTCATGCAGCAGTGTAGGCAGAGGGTGTCTAGTGTTAAGACACTACGCTTCCCATTTTCCGCCGAATTTGGCGTAGGCATAGCGTGTTGAGTTGCGGAACTCACACTTTTGCGACCACACCAGAGCGGTATATGTAAATGTAAATGTTAAATATTTGGAATTGGAGGGAGAATTAAATTCATAATGTCGTGTTTACAGTTACAGTGTCCTTGTACTCGGACTGGTATCTGATTTTATTTTTTCTAAATTTTAATAATTTAAATTTATTTAAATACTATACAATTATTTTTTACAATTACCAGAAAAAAATATAAACATAAAAATTAAAGAAGAATTTGATGAAGAAATACGAACAAACATTTTCCTTTATCTAACGCAATGACGCAGAAACGATAATACCAAGTGCTTTGAAGGATGTTGAGAATTTTGTAGCAAAATTTCTAATATACATAATCATAAAAATTAATGTAATTATTTTTATTTCAGGTTTAGGTTAATTAAAATTTAAGAACTGTATTCAAATATAATTTGTCCGGTTTTATTGAGAAATATTTTCCTAAGGGATAAAGTTTCCCTTTGCACAGTTCTGTTTGTGTAAAGATTTTATGTTTATTTTTAAAGGTTAATTTTTATAAGTACAATTTCCCAGGTGGGCACAGAGCACCCGCCCACCGTATTTCTTCGCCCACGTTAAACGGTAAAACTTTGATAAAAATTCTATAACATTTCCAAAGTGTTATTCCACACTTAGGTATTTTTCTTAATAAGTTAAATTTTCATCACAATTGTAACGTTTTCCTATTCTAGCAATAATAGTAGGTACTTACTATATTTTTGAGCTAAACAGCTTCTCAAGTGGTTCTTACGATTTCACTTGTGTGTGGTGTCAAGGTATATTCAATAACGCTATGTTACAAATTGTCAATAATATACATAAATTAGGTGAATTATAAAATGAATAGATTTTTTTAACTCGCACATACATACGGTATGCAGAGGAAACCTAGAGCTAAATCACGCCTTTTTACTCTTTTCGTCCAATTTTCTAGATATCTCAGCTTACATATTAATTGTAAAATTTCTCACTTTTTAGTGGTCAGATTGCCTTGTCGGTTTCCAGGAGGTGCGGGTTCGAGTCCCGCTACGTGCAAATTTGTATACGTTTTCGAAATAAGTATTTTTCGTTCCTAAGTGTGGAATAACACTTTAAAAATGTTAAAAATATAAATTTAAAAATCCGACAATTTATTATAGATACATTTAAACTATTTATACAAATTCCTTTGACACCTCGATTGATACTAGATCCAAACGATCCCAACATCGATTTATTTGTCCGCTAACATTGTAAACCAGTACCAGTTCATGTTAGAGGCATTACGTCAAAGCCGGGCCCAATCCAGAAATAAACTAGACAATATAGGGTAATTGGTCGCGTTGTGTTTACGAACGAACTAAACGGGCAGAGGCAAAAGGGAATTTTATGATAGAATTGTCTGCAAAATACGTTGGTGTTGATTAGTGATAGTGCCAATTTGTGTAATCGTGTGTGAAATTGGTATTTTTATACTGAGAAATTTTGAATTTATGTAACTCCTTTTTAAACTTTTAGCTAGATATGGAATAGTGATGGAAAAACATCTTTAGAAAGAGCCATTTCAGAAAGTTGATATCACCTATTTTCCGAGAATAAAACCGTAAACGAACATATTCAGCGCAAGTTACGTTTGCAATAGGAATCAATATTTGTTTTTTTTTTTTAAATATTTAAGTCAAATTTAAATTTTCAATATACTTATTCAAATATCCTATCTCAAATTAGACATTTTTTTAATACTATATATGTAATGTATTTTTTTCTTTAATATAATATAAAAAAAATTGTCTATAATATATGAAGATTGAGACAATTATTTACAGGTACTTGCAATGCTTGTAAATAAGAACGCAAATTACGTATTTAACTGTTTACTGGGCCACGGGGATAATAGATCTAATCTCGACTTAGCTGTGTGAATACAAATTCGCTTTCTATTCTAAAAGCTTATATTTTATCGGTGCAATTTTCAGGTATAAAGTTTTTCGTTTATATATATAAAAAAAAAATTAAATTAGCTTCACGCTATATCCCGCACACAGCAGAATAGTCAGAGGGAACCTAGTGTTAAGACACTCCGTTCCCCACTTTATGCTGAATTTTGGAGGCATTGCGTGTTGAGCGGCAGAACTCAACGCCGCGGTTTTGCTTCGACACCAGAGCAAAGAAATGGAAATATACATTTGAGTAAATATTTCATCTCCTCGAGTGAGGATCGAACCCATAACCAGTCGGTTTTACAGTCACACTTTGTGCCACTGCGCCACGACTGGCCTCTATGTTTATATATATGATTGGGGAATTAAAACAAAATACACGGAAAACAAACGCGGGAACGGAGTGCCTTAATACTAGGTTTCCTCTGCCTACCCTGCTGTATGCGGGATACAGCGTGATGCTGTTTTATCTATTTTATTTCCCCGAGTGGGAATCGAATCTACAAACCGTCGCGTTAATAGTGACACGCTTGTACTACTGCGCCACGACGCATTATAATTATAAGCCTAAATTGAAAATTATAACAACTAATACATGTAGGATAAAGTGTGAAACCGGGAAAAAATAGAAAAGAAAACGGTGACATAATTTAATGCCGTACGAAAACTCTCTACCACTGTGTAGTACCGAGAAACAAGAACAATAAGAATTTTCAACCGAGAAACAATGATATCAATCAAAACTATTGTTAAAATCCAAAATATAGGTGCAATATTGACTTGAGGTAACATTATATTTCTTTTTAATTTTTTTAAGTGTTATTCCACACTCAGGAAAGAAAAATATTTATTTAGAAAACGTATAAAAATTTGAACGTAACGGGACTCGAACCCGCGCCTCCTGGAAACCGACCAGGCGCTCTGACCACTAAGCCATATGTTCTTATCATTACATTTCAATAAGAAATGTCTTCTCCTTATATTTTAAAGTTGAAGTTAGGCGTTAACGCTGACACTAACGGAGCATTGCAGGGCTTTTGGGACGTGCCTGCGGTGGCTGTCGTCTCGTCTGATCATAATAAAAGCGCCGCCGTAAACTAATATGTTATATACATTCGAATTTCAATAGGGAATTACTTTACAGAGACTTTTAAAGGTGTTCAATACCTATCTTTGTTAAATAAAACAACTTTTAACGGATATTATTATCCAAAAATACTAAATTCTGCCACTCAACAAACAATTTTTGGAAAAATAGACAGAAAGTGGAGAACGGAGTGTCTCCAAACTTAAAAATATTTTTTTCCCGCTCATCTAGCTTAATGCGACATACAGCGAAAAGCGCAGAGGGTTGAATCAAAATCCCCTAATTATTAATAGGTATTACTTTGTAATTTTTGACTGCTTAAATAAAACTAATGTTCCAAACAAAAAAAGTAAGGTGTGTGCTTGTATAAAAAAAATTGCGGCCCGCGGCTTCGCCTGCTTGAACTATACGAACATTTATTTAAAATTATTGTGAATTAGTGTATTTTGGGATTATCTTATTTTACTAAAAGTAAAAGGTGTCTTTGTCTTTGTTTGCGTTGTTAGGCATATAATAAAAGTAATTTTCGTATTTTCTTATTTTGGGTACTTATTTGATATTTATTTCTCCGGAGATTGGCTCGGACAAACAGATAAAAGTCGTAAAATTGTATATTTGTATATTGGTATCATTTAAATAACTATATACACTACAAAATATAGACATAAACTTTAATTTCATTTATGTGTATAGATAGAATATCGAAGAATCTATGATTCTTTCAAGTATGAATTAGGAACCCAGGACTAACTCAAGGTTAACTTAAACCATACAATTGTGTCACGACGGTCCATATCTAGAAAAATGGCGAATAGCTATATA
>DVQM01002208.1:0-10457 GCA_018231645.1 Heliconius ricini | reverse complement strand
ACTCGAGGAGATGAAATATTTACTTAAATTTATATTTCCATTTCTTCGCGCTGGTGTCGAGGACAAGCGCGGTGTTGAGTCCTGCCACTCAACACGCAATGCCTCCAGAATTTTGGCAGAATGTGCGGAGTGTCTTAACACTAGGTTCCCTCTGCCTACCCTACTGTGTGCGGATACAGCGTGAAGCTGATTTTTTTTTTATATTATTTTTTAATCTATAATTTACAAAAACAATTAACATAACGTTCTCTTCTTTTTGTAACAATATGCTTATCTCGCGTGTGTTTTAGTTTTTTTGTTCTATAATAAATAATACCACACGTATTTGACTCGTTGACAAAAAGCCGTGATTTAAACAGCGTAACTACTAAAGGGTTAAAGAGAAAATTTGAATACCCATAATAGACGCCGACAAGGAAGTGTCTTCCTCACGATATTTCGTTGTATTGTGTATCGCTCATCAATATTCCTCGATTGTGACTTTTTTGTGAGCCTTACCTACTCTTACCTTTGTACCCAGATATTTGAAATTCAACAATTTTCATATTTTTTGGGTTCCGTACCTCGTAAAAAGTTGAAATGGAACCTTTATAGGATCACTTTGTATACCGTCAACTTGTCTGTTAAAATCATTTATCTCGACATGGCGTAGATGTATCAAGCTGAAATTACCATCATATATTTAGGTCAATAGTCTTTTGAAGCATAGAAAAAAACGATCGTTCGAAGTTCAACGAAGTCAAAAGATCGCATTTTGTATGAAATTCGCCGCATAGGGCCGACATTTATAAAATTTGGTATGAAGAGGAAAATTTAAAATTTATAAATATTTCATAGAAAAAAAACATTACAAGCTTATATTTGTATTTCATTTCACACAAAATACATGTGTATATGCCCCTAAATTTGAGTTTGTCAACTTTTATATGTTATATATTTTATATTTCCTATTAACCTACCATTCCGAAATTGGTACAGAAGCTTCGGTGGGCGAGTCCGACTCGCACTTAACCAGTTTTATTTTTTACAAAGCCATTTTTTTATTCACAATTCGCATTAGGCAATTCGCTTTGTAATAAAGCTCCCTATACAATAGTGTTATGATAAAACGTTGTTATATATTATTGTCACAAAGCTGTTGATCTGTGTCTATTGTTCATTAATTAACTGGTAATCTAAAAATATTAAATTTTCGTTTTTTTTTCGTTTCAAGTGTATTTTAAAACATAAATTTTTTAAATGCAGAAAATCGATTTTCATCATCTGCATAAAAACGAAATAATGTCGAACAGGATATCCGTTTATGGGCAAAGTTCCAGTTCTGAGAACATAACGTATCTGTCTATGGGCGATGCTTTTTTTAATATTTTAAAATAAATATGACACTATGGTAATTTCGCTGCTCTTTAATATTCCATGGGGCCTCAGGACTCGTGTCTCGCTTTAAAATAAAATTCACGACTAAATGGAAGAGCCCCAAAGCCTTTGTTTGGTAATGTTATGAGTTTTTTATTGGCTTTATATTTTTATGGATTTCTAAAAAGGTTATATAAGACGCTACTTTGGTGGTTCGTTTTTTTGGAAACATGGTGACTATTTTTTCAATATTAAATATTAAAGTTTTATTCAATATTGATGTAATACGAAAATTACATGTTATCAAAATGCAATTGCATATAAAATTTGGTATTGTATATTTTTATGCGATTCCAACTTCCTTTTTTGAAACTTATAAAACTCACAAAAAATCACAACTTAACAAAAGCTCATGTCACATCAAAGTAAATAAGTATCGTGGATTTTTACATGACTTTTACGATAAGTGAAATAAATATTCCACACAAATCTCAGTTTAGCCTAAATTACGTGCCGTAAATGTCGAAATTGCCGGTTTATTAAGACATCAGAATAAGACATCAAAATATCATTCCGAAGTTGATTGAGATCCGTGTAATGTAAAGCAAATGTCAATTTGCATATGTTTGACACACATGTGTGGTGTATATGACATATAATATAGATATGACTTTTATGTGACTTTCCTTGACTTTGATAAATCTTTTGTGTTGTGAAATCGTTGGTGCCGGTGACATAAAATATATTAAAAATATTTTAATATATGAAATAATAATATTTATTATTGCCTTAATATATAAATGTGGGCCGGTCGTGGCGCAGGGGTACAGTCGTGTGACTGCGTGTGTGTGCGCGACAAGTTATAGGTTCGATCGACGATTTATATTTTCATTTCTCCGCTCTGGTATCAAGCAAAGATCGAGTTCCACCACCCAACACACAATGCCGGCAGGATTTGGAGAAAAGTGAGGAGCGGATTCACTAGGCTTCCTCTCCCTCTCTCTCTCTCCCTTGCGGAAAAAAATAATTATATAATGATGCAGTCCTTTTTTAATACAACCCAAAAAAAAGGTACACCGATATCAATAATTATAATTCTCCACGGCTTCCATTCAAAAAAATATTTTAAAGAGCGCACAAAGAGAATGGCAGCTTACATGATGCTGTTCACGCGTGATTTGTAATTTTACACCGCCATACTCGTGTAGGCCCGTTTTACTTTAAAGTTATCCGATATCATACCATTTGCTTGAATTTAATTTAACCCACATACAGTTTTCTATGGATGGTACTTGATATTATTACTATTATTATAATTTATACTATAGGTTCGATGCCCATTCGAGGAAATTAATTATTATTTATTAATATTTTCATTTCTTCGCTCTGGAACCAAGGCAAAACCTTGGCGTCAGATTCCGCCACTCAAATGCTTCGATAAATTCGGCGAAAGGTAGGAAATAAAGTGTTTCACTTAACACTGATTTTCCTCTGCCTACTTTGCTGTATGCGGGATACAGCGTGAAGTTGTTGTTTTCTTTTTAATACAATTATACTTTGAAGCAGCCAAGTATCTTCTGCATTGCATGGGACGGAAACGGACAAATTAAGCATTGCAACGCGGGTGGTGTAACACGAGTCACTTTACTTACCCCTAGAAGACAAACTACAACAATTAAATTTAAATAAATAACAGCATTTAGCTTTAGTTATATTAAATACAAAATAATCGCTAACGAAAACACAACACGTTTCTTCATTTTGCATAAAAATAGACAACTAAAAAGTCACAGTACATTCTAGAAGAATGCAATTTACCAGCCAACTTTCTTAAGGAACAAAAAGATCCCCGAACAAAAGCCAAGGCAGAGGCAACTAAGGTATTATATGAGGAGAATTTTGTCTCCCCATTCGCTGCAATGCTTTGAATGCCGTGGACGCCATGGCAAAATTTCGATCCGGTACATAAATTCGGCACGCCCACGACGCGAGCAGGGTTGCCATTTTCGATGAATAATCTACCTACCTAGAGGTATACCTATAGCCTGTTCCTACCTACCTATAGGTGTACCTATAGCCTGTAAAGATCGTCGCTTTCAATACCGCCGTGAAGTCTACACACATGTGCTTGTAAAATATTAAAATCAAATCAAGTTAGAGCTTAACTTGTCTGGGACGGGGTCTTGTGAACAATTAACTTGGATTATTGTATGAATAATAAAGATATGGTGGTTCGTTGGCTGAAACCAAATAATGTCTAGATGGATTTTGTATTAGAGATATGTTTGATAGTTTTAGTTCTTCTAGTTTCTTTCCTTCTGGATTTATCATTTTTGCTGCAACCAAATGTGATTACTAGAATATGCTAAAAAATATTTTTTATATATAATTTAATATCACAACGTATTAAAAAACAGTTAAAACAGTTAAATTTAATATTTGAAAGTAAAATGGAGTGTCTTAACACGATATTCATTCACGGTATTCACGGTATCAGTCTAGCCCTGATGTGGGATGCGGCGGGAACCCGAAGCTGATATACCTCAAAGGAGATTATTTTTCATAATTTTGACGCAAATAGTACAAAACAGTCTAATAACAATAGAGTCACGTCCCTCCATAAACTTATTAAAAATATGGCGGTACACGCTACATAATTTCGTGGGACGCCACAGTTGTCATCTCGTTATAATTCCGCGTGGGTTGCATCTTGCACAATGCATTTGATACGTGACGCCTTTACGACGTGCCGATTTGTACTGGGCTTGTTTTTGTTTTGTTTCGGTGTGAAATATTTTTTTTAATGTTTTAAGTTATTAATAGTATATTTTATTAATTATGGGGACTATAAAAAAAGAAACATTTTCGAAAGAGACATCAGCAGACAATGGTTACATTTTCGTCAAAAAAGAATTTAGTATTTAGTAATCACTTCGCTCCACTCCTTAGAAGTAGTCGAGTTCATTTCAACTCTCCGCTCGCTCGGTCTTTTCTGATTGACCATTTATTGGTAGAAATAGAAGTATACAGCTTACTCTTTGCGAGTTCAACGTAGTACTTAATGGGCCCGCTCCACTCGCGGTGGAAATCTGGCTGACGTGTCACAGTGTTGTGTCATATATGTATGTATATCCAACTCTACGTCCACAAGTGCTGAATTCCGATTAATTTGCATTTAAAATATATTTTTCTAAGGTCGTAAGTCAAAAAATAACTTACCAGGGACGACTATGGGACGATACCCCATATATTTGTTGCGAATATGGCTATGCATATCTATATAACATTTGTAATTATTTGTGCATCCACAAATAACAGGAGATACGGGACATGAATCCTACTAATATTAGAGATGTAAAAGCTTGTGAGTGTGGATATTTGTTCCACTTTTACGCAAAAGCTACTGAACGGATTTAGATGAAACCTTACATTAATATCGCTTATATATCAGAAAACTCATAGACTACAGATTATATAAAGATTTCGTATAATTTGGCATATAACAATAACTTAATGCGGGCCAGATCGCTTTTTTTAAAGTAAGTTTTTTATCCACTTTCACCAGCGTAAACTCCTTTAACAAGTTGCCTTGTCCAGTTTCAGTTACGATGTATACAGGTATATCAATGCACACTAACATACGGAGTGCCGTCACGTATCCATACGAGAATAATCATAAAAATTAATTGTCCAAACGTATTGTGGAACGATATGCGGACGGTGCAGGTTCAAATTACCATTTACTTTTATGCCATACAACGCTTATTAATTTGCTTCGAATTTCGGAGTTTCGGACATTAAAATGTATTTTTGTATGCAGATAACATATTTTTAGATACATTCACATTTCACGTTAAGTAAATGCTCAAACGAGATATTTTAAGTGGGATTTCTTTTGCTGTGCATTTCGTTTTGCCATGACCGACAAAGGCAAAATAAATATTTTGTTGTAAAAATTTACATTTCCCAATATTTTTATATATAATTTTTTTATTGTTTTGCGTTTCCGTGCGTGTATTATTATTTTTAATACATAAAAAAGGCAGAGGCCGTCGTGGGGCAGCGTCAGAAGTGTGTGACTGTAAACGGAATGGTTCTGGGTTCGATGTCCACTAGTGGAATTATTATTTATAAATATTATAACTTCTTCGCTCTGGTAACAAGGCACAATGCAGTGCTTCAAAAAATCGGCGAAGTGATGTTTGCGTGCTAATTTTGCGTGATACAGCATGAGGCTGATTATATAAAGGGTATAAGAAACATATTATTACTAAGATTTTACATTTAAAAGAAGATTTAAAATAAGATTTTAAATTCAGTACACTCAGCGAAATTCCAAAATATAAATCGAACTTCATATCATTAATCATCAAATAACAAATTCTATACCATCGACGTCTAAAATGAGCCAACATTTCGGTACAATAACAAATCACTGGCAAATTAACTTGTCAAGCGAACCCGCGGGCGGACTCCGCTTCTTTCGACTTTTATTCTGAAAAGGGTTATTTGGGGTCATCCGTCATTCCGATTTACTAGTACTACGAGATGCTTCTTTGAACTTCGATCAAATTCGATTCAACCTACAACTAACGAATTAAATTAGATGAACAAGTTACTTTGGAAATATAATTGATTTCTAAAGCTTTTTTCGACCAATTTATATTATACAATACACACAAAGTTATTGATAAAGAATCAAAATTTCGCTTCGTTTATCAAGCTGTATCCCGTATGTAGCATGTAGGAAAGGCTGTGTGCATAGTGTTAAGACACTACGCTCCCTACTTTCCACCAAACTCCAAAGGCATTGCTAGTTGAGTGGCGAAAATCAATGCCACGTTTTGCCTCCACACCAGATAATATATTTAATTTCCCCGAGTGGGAATCGAACCTACAACTTGACGCGTTTACAGTCACGCTTGTGCCCCTGCGCCACCACTAGCCTTAATTGTAACATGTATTTTAAACACAACGTACAGTTTGTGGTCTTTTGCGTTATTCATAAAACAACCTAAAACAGAACCCCCACCACCTTCCCTACAAAAAAAATCATTAAAATAAATGGCATATGAATGAACACGTATTGACCTTTTACGATGGTACAGTATTTGCGTCCGTTTTAATGAACACCAATAAAGGAGAACTTATTTTAACGAAGATAAAATTGTAATTCTAAAATGGATTTTTTTGTTGTCAAATATTTCTCCTCGACAAATAACTACCGAAATGGTGTCTCGATTTTATTTGTTTTCAATAAATATAAATTAAAATCTTCTTTTCTCTAGTTTATTTAATAAACATTATTTATCAAAATGTTAACAAATTTATAATATTATTAAAAATGGGAAGTGGTTAACGTTTTTAAAAAAATACGATAAAAACACATATCGTCTATATTTCCGTCTATATTCCTTTCTTCTGAAGGCAAGCTCGTCGTTGTGTTTCCCTACTCAATACGCAATGCCTCCAGAATTGCGCGGAAAATGGGGAACGGAGAGTTTTCACACTAGGCCTCTTATGTCTACCCTGTTGTAATGAAGTAGAAATGTTCGAATATGCCATAGTCTTGCTATATTTAGAAAAATTAGTCTATATTAGCTTATTACAAAGAAAACATAGCAAACAGAAACCTAGTATCACACAATATAAGTTTTCTCTCAAATATAACGATTAACATGTTCAAACAGAAATATGTCAATTATTATATAAATAAAATAATAGGGTAAATTTTTAAACATTCACATTACATCAGAAACTAAACATAGATTATTAAAGTAAATATAAATTTAAATGACGTAAGATACCCACAAAGCGATAGATAAACGAAATCAATAAAGTTATAGATCCTTAATATGGTAATATGGGTTTATCACGCAACAAATTTTATTAGGTTTTGTAGACGGCCTTTCCATCCACCATTCTAAACAGTATATTGGACTGTTTTACCATTATGATTTAATTTTTATTGAAAATGGTTAATAAAAGTTGAGGCACTCCACGTCGTTTGCTGTTTAAATCCTGCACGTAATAGGCAGAGAAAACCTGGAAACATAGTGTTCCCATTAAGACACTTCCTCTCTCTACTTTATGCTGAATTGTGAAGGTATTGCAAGTTGAGCGGCGCAATGCATCGCCTCGTTATCTGAGAAAGTCTAATATTTGCTTCCAAGTCGGAATCGAATCCACAGCCTATCAGGCTTACATTCGCACGTTTGTGCCCCACAAAATAATATTTCAATATAAAACTTTTACGTTTTGGCAAAAACCCGAAAAGCCTATGCGTCATTAAAGGATATTGTACGCCTGTCGCACTATGAATACATTCATCGATGTTAATTCTACTTGCCCGTGCGAAGATTTCCGCGTGAAACCGACTTAATGTAAACGCTTTATGTCTGTCTGTTTGTCCTAATGGGTTCCTGAGTAATGTAATGCATTCGCATAGCGATTATGGCACTCACTTTTGCGTCTCTCGCTGTTGTTTGTTTGTTCTCTTAAAGCCGAAATGGCTATGTATTTACATACAATTTTCTTAATAACATTTCCTATTAATTTAGGAGTTAATCCTACTAATATTACAATTTACAATTTATTATAATTTGTACAATTTGACTATAATTTAAGTAGTAATAAATTTAAATGAGCTTCACGCTGTATCCCGCACACTGCAGGGTAGGCGGAGGAAACCTAGTGTTAAGACTTGACACTTTCCGGAGGGATTAAGTGTTGAGGGAAACTTAACGCCGAGCTTTGCCTCGACACCAGAGCGAAGAAATTAAAATAAGATCTCGAGTGGGGATCGAACCCACAAGCAGTCGATTTTATAATCACACTTTGTGCCCCTGCGCCTCAACTGTCCTTGATCTATATGTATACAGTTTTATAAAGTTAAAATCGATTATGATAATATGTTACAATATTCTCACAACTTATCAAACTTGTCAAACTTGACAAATGTAATGGAATATTTTAAACGCCAACTTTATAATATATCCATAGCCAATGATGTTTGTTGGTAAGAAGTAACGAAATCTAGATTTTACATGTAATTAGTTACGCCTTATGAAGGTAGCACCGCACCTTCACGTTTAAGTAGTTCAGCATATTTGTGCACATATTTAAAAGCTGTTATTTGGTTATAAAAATGTATAGAAATTTCACGAATTTCACGATTTGTTAAAAAATAATTCTTTAGTGTTAGATGCTTATTTGCAATGCAGGCGGCAATACCAAATACATTTATTTATTTAAGCATTTACCGGGCTATTCTACATTATTCATACTTTTATAAATTTTATAGAGACAACGCGTTGGGTGGCGATAACGAAACACCCTGATGCCGTAATTTAACTAACGCACTGTGGCACAGTGCACAAGCGTTGACTGTAAATGGGACAGGCTGTGGGTTCGATTCCTTCTTGAAAAAATGAAATATTTAATATTTTCATTTTTTTCGGTCTGGCGTGGTTTGTTTGTTTCGGCACAATCCACGGGAAGCCCGTGTCTATCGGGTGAAAGGGGGGTGCTAGGGGGCTATGTCCCTGATGTGACTAGGTGGCATTCAAAATTCTAGTTTTAATATATTTTTTAAGCAACGGAGTATCTTAACACTAGGTTCCCTCTGCAAACCCTGCTGTGATGGGGATACAGGGTGACGCCGATAAAAAAAATATACGAAATGAAAGCTTTCAATGATATTTATTAAGCATATATGACAACTGTGCGGAGTACACAAGGAAAGTCAAATTAGATAGGAGTGTCAAAGATATGAACCAAACGCAAAAAGTAATCAACAATAATTACAGGACTCCAATAGTGAGGGCGGGATCTAGCGCCTTTCAATTTGCTTATTGAAAGGGTCAACTAGATCTGTGATCTATATTGAAATGATAGTTACAAGTGGTAACCTAAAAAAAGATTTTAATTTAAAGTTAAGAAAAAATGTTTATGTTTGAATTTTTTTTCATATGCACAGGATAGACACAGGGAACTTAGTGTTAAGACATATTTTCTCCATTTTCCACCGAATTCTGAAGGCATTGCGTGTCGAATGGCGGAACTCAACGGCACTGTTTGCCCCAACGCCAATGCGAAGAAACCAAAACATTAAATATTTTATTTCCTTGAGTGGGAATCAAACCCACAACGCCAAGACTTACCTCGATGCCAATGATATTTATAAAATATGTTAATACCCAGAAACTTTGTGCAAATCGCAAAGAGAAGGAAGTTTATATTGCGCCGATACGTTTATCTAAATTGGTTTGATTCTGTTATTGACTCGATTAGTAAGTTAGTAACTTAGTACTTATTTAAGGTGTGTGTGATATTTACCTTTACTTGACGCTAAATATAATTCAGGCTTAAGTAATTTAGTACTCTATCTCCATCGGTGCCCGCGCCCACGTCGGCTGTTCCCGCAATCGCTTCTTATACTTTCTTTATGTTATAGAAGTATATTATGAATCTTTTGTGTTATGGCGTCTAACTGTGAACGTGATGGTTGTGGGTTCGTTTGGGTAGATCTATTCTGTGTCGGTGTTGAATTTCGCCATTTAACACGCAATATTTCGAAAATTTAAGCGAATTGTTGAGACTAATAGGATTAAGCGTGAAGCTAACTTAATTTACATTATTTTATGACGTCCGAGTATGACATAACGCGATAATTGTGGATTCGATTTTCATTTGAAATCAGAGACTTTTGATGTTTTTGTAGAATCCCTCTGATATTTTGACGCTAGGTGTTCTCTGTTTATCTTATTATGCGAAAAGAAACGTAAAGCTGGTTTTCTGGTTGATTCCGAATATAAAAACAAAATGGGAACGTATTGCTAAGTTTGATTGTCTATCCGTCTGTCCCCAGGCTGTTTTTCATGAAATTTTCACAGATTATGTATTTCTATTGCTGTTATAACATCAAATACTAACAAACACTATAAAATAAATATCGAAGGGAGTTTCTTTAATAATTTCGCAATATTTCCTATAATATTTTTAAATCATTTTTAGGTTTCATATAAATCATCTCAGTCAGTACATTCATTCCATAAAGTTCTACATACACCTCTATATATATATATATATATATATATATA
>DVQM01002207.1:0-10458 GCA_018231645.1 Heliconius ricini | reverse complement strand
CACAAAATGTTTAATATTTTCACTTCCTTGCTCTTGGCACTGGGTAACGAGGTAAAGTGCGGCGTTGAGTTCCGCCACTCAACTCGCAATGCCTTTAGAACTTGTCGGAAAGTGTGGAACGGAATGTCTTAACACTAGGTTCCTTCTGCCTACCCTGCTGTGTGCGAACGAAATCCATTGAAACTCAACTGTTATTTTTTTTATTAGCTTCGCGCTGTATGAGGGATCCTCATATAGCATAGTAGGCAGTGAGATCTAAATCCCACTCCGTTCCATACTTTTCTGTTCCATCAAATTTTACGAGACATTGTGTATTGAGTGGAGGAACTCAACGCAATTTTGCATTGGGGCCCGAGCGAAGAAATGAAAATATTAATAAATAATCATTCGTTTCCCCAAATGTAGATCGAACCCACCACTATGGCGTGACAGTTGTGACAGTGACGAAAACCTCAAAGTTGTTAAACACTACTAAAATAAATATTAAGCAAAAAGCTAAATGTATCAGACTAAAAAAATAATAATAAAGAACAAAGATTCTGAGTGTAAACGAATTGACATTATAAGACAAAGATTATACACCACTCTACACGCAATGTCTCACAAGCTGTGCGATATACGGATACTGAAGTCTTAACTTAACACCGGATTCCCGCTTATAGAGCTATTAGCGGGATAGAGCGTGAAGCTAATAAATATATATTAAGTTATATTATAATGTTTAATTCACTTAGCCAAAGTAAATAAAAGTAAACTTAACAACATTTATTTGATTAATTGATTCGTCGAACTTAATAGTTCCTATTCTAACTTAGCATGTCATTAAACTTAAATTTACTTGTGCATATAAACTTTATAGCCTCTAAGACACCATCAGTACCAGGGTAATTCTATTCTAAGCCGATGAACATGATACAGCCGGAGAAATTAACTTAGCTTCACGCTTTATCCCTAGCGAGGTAGTCAGAGAGAACGGAGCGCCAAACGCTACGGTCTCTACATACGTCTTTCCCCTCGTCCACTGTCATTAACCACTTTATATATCCCTTCCGGGGGGTCGTCATACTTTTTACGTGACCTTCCTCCAGTATCTTTACACGTAAAACCATGCTTGATCAAAGCCGATGAAGAAGTTTTTAAACTAGAGTCCAAAAACAATACAAGATATAAAAATATTAATAAATAGTGAGAACACGCACTTTACCTTGTTACCAGAGGGAAGAAATAAAAATATTAATAAATAATGATTTATTCCCCCGTTGCGAATCGAACCCACAACCGTCGGTTTAAGTCACGCACGCTTGTTACATTCCGTCACGATGCCTTCGCGAGGAATTACAAAAGTTCGTCGTATTATATATATATATATATATATATGTGTGTGTGTGTATATTACGACGAACTTTTTATATTTATTTATATAAGTTCCTATTGAGTTTTAGTTAAAAGTTTCTGTTTGGTTCAGTACTCCTTCTACCAAGAATGATATAAAAGTGGTCCTTGCTCAAGAAAAGGTTAGGAACTCCCGATATAATGGGTATAGTGCTAATAATTCATAGTTGTGGGCTCGAATTAAATTCGACGCTCTTTCTTGTGCATATGAATGACATGTTAGAGGATTCTAAAATGACTATAGCACAGATGACGGTGTATACTCCGGTCGTGCAAGTCTATTTAAGGGAAACGTCATCCATTGGCAAAAAAAAATTGTGCCTTCTGTTGAGGTATCCCTCGGGAAAATTTTCTTATGGAGTGAAGGAACCTGGTTCAACCTCCTAAACAAATACTGTTCGGTTTCCTAGGAACTTCCTTCTACACGCCACGCAACTGTGGAATAGCCTACCTGCAGTAGGGTTTCCAGGTCGATACGCCATGGGTACCTTCAAAAAGCACGTCTATCTCCACCTTAAAAACTAGCAACATACTACGATGATTATTTATCATCATATCACCCGTACGCTGGCTTGACTTGCCCTTTCTATTAAAACAAGAGTGACATAAAAATTATATTTATTAAGTTAAAGAATAGCGTGAAATCCTATTTCTTGTTACCAGAAGGAGAAAATGAAAATAATACATAATCAATTAAATGAAGTTGATGGCCTCTGTGCTGATATCTCTAAGCGATTTCTCGATACTATGCGTATATTATGACATAATATATGTAATAATACACAGGCACAGACGGACTGTAAACGTGACAGTTGTGGGTACAATTTGCACTCGGGTACAGCTACTTATTAATTCCCTACTAAAAAATGTCTCAAAAATAGGTATAAAACGAAGAAGAGTGTGACAAGAAAAAAATGTAAAGTTGTTTTATGTACATGTTGACTTTCAAAATAAGCTACTTCTGTCGAATACCACACTATTTTGTAGCGAAACTTTTGTTCTGTTTATTATTAAAGTTAAGAGTAAAAGTTAGTTCCGTACTTGCAAGTTGAGCTTTAGAAACCTTCGAAGCTCGAGCACACAATGTGGTCATTTTATTTAAATGTAAAAGTAGTTTTGCTAATTTATTATTTGTGGAACAAGAACTGCTAACAAATGTTGGTTGTATGCGGAGTTGGAAAGTGGGTGTCTATGCAAACGATAGCCAAAGCGTGAAGATTATATGAATCATATATATGAAGTTTCTTATCTCGAAAGCCATATTTGTAACTACATGATAAGTGGCAACGGGGTATCTCGTTTTGGTTTTATCAATACCTATAAAAATATCCTCTTTTACTTGACTTTCATTGCTAGGGCCTGTCTTTAGATTTCAAATATCACTTTGTAAAAAAATCTTCAAGATCCTGGGCGGCTAGTCCATTGACTCTTATGTCAGTCAGTTAGTCCCATCAATGAGTACTAAGTTATTGCAGATACGTGTGACTGCAACGCAATAGATGTAAATATTTCATATCTTCTTGGCTCTGGTGTTATAGCAAAGCACGGCGTTAAGTTCTGCCACTCAACAAGTGACTTGATTGAAGAAAAAAGTGACTTAATGGGAATGGAGTGTCTTAACACTAGTTACCCTTGGTTCCCTCTGCCTGCCCTGTTGTGCGAGGCACAGCGTAAAGCTGAAAAAAACCATCAGCCATGGAGCCATATCATGAAGGTATATATATCCGTTCTCTACGTTCTTTTTATTGTCAATTTTGCATTGTCAATGTTGGAAACCGTTTATGGATGTATCAAAGTTTAGTGCAATGAGCAAGCAACCGTGAAGTATCGGGATCGCTCACACAAAGGACGTCGCCTCGGTATCGCGTGTCATTACGACGACATTACAATTGGACTGTACAACTGGAATTTGAAATATTTTGTTATACATTACGTTTTTTATTCAATTCAATTCTAGCCCCCGCATACAGTAGAATCGGCAGAGAAAACCTAGCTTTGAGAAATTTCGTTCCCCATTTTCCACCCAAGTTTCTATGTTATAAGAAACTAGATACAAAGTGAAGTATCGCTAGATTTTCTTTGAAAGTCGATGACATCAAAAGGAGGATTATGTTATTTAAGCTTCGTAATTTTTGAGTCCGTTGCGGCGAGGGGTAGGTGACTGTGATGGTTGTAGGTTCGATTTCCACCCGGCAGAAAGAAATATTTATTACTTTCATTCCCTTACTTTGGTAAAGAGGCAAAGCTTGGAGGAAATGAAAATAATTAATTTCCCTCAAAAATTCCCCAAGTGGAAATAGAACCACGAAAATGTGTTAACGACCTTTTAAATAACCAAGACATTTAAGTTTAATCCTCAAATAAGTAAAATATTTTGATTTTCTTAATTTTTGTTTCTACGAAATGAACAACAAAATAATATTTTAGTAGATTCCTTGCAGGATTTCTTTAAGGAACAAAAATAACCCGCAATGTATGCAATACAATGCTATAACGTAAACCAGTGCGGGTAGATCACAATCAACGCTGCCTGCCATGCGGGTAACAGCCGGGACTTCAAATGGTTTTTCGGAAATTGCGATCGCTGACTGATATCTTGTTGGTGCAAATCACCGATTCTACAAAACTTCGTTTTAAATAACTAAAATCACGACAGAATTTTAGTACATGCAGGCACATGCTATGCTGATACACTAGTAGGTAAGTTAGTAAATGTATGGTCGTGGGTTTGGTCTCACTAAGGAAAATCTCTTAATTTTTTGTAAATACTTTCTAAAATAGGTCTTCTCCGCGCCTTACCGCAGCATCTGGTCAAAAAACATGCAAATGACATGTATTTTGACTAACAAATAACATTTAGTGGATTTTGCAAACCCAAACAACTAAAGTTTTAGGGAGACGATCCCAGGTGTGTTGGTGATAGTTTCTCTTTAACTGCCGAAATCATATGCGGACTACAGCGTTAATATGAAATATTAGCTTCCTATGAAGTATTGGCTACTCAGCCCTAGCGGTGAAATATGTGTTATTTATTTCAGCCATCAAAAGTTGTTATTTAAATAAAACTTTTGTATATTTTCCAATCATATGATTCTACAAACAGAAATGATTGAGTAACGAGATTTTTTATATGCATACAACGTTCATGTAAATATTGTGGCTCAGCTGAATGTAATTTTATATATTAATCTATATATTTATCTTATCTCTCTCTCTCTCTCTCTATATATATATATATATATATATCTTAATTATATAATATTTTTTTCTAACTTAAAAAAACACTACATCTTAGGTTCAATAAACAAGTGTTTACATTGTACCTCAAAATGTAAATTTTCAGGGTTCAGTGTCTAATATCGTACAGATAGCACCCAAGGGAAAAAATGGTGTTGCGTGTGAGGAGTATTGCCGAACTCAATTGAGTATTTTAAAATTGTACATACATCTTTTGGCATGCAAGGAAAAAAATGATTAAACAAAAATGTTTATGGTGCACGTGCACACTGCCAAAAAAATTAATCCCATTTATATTTATAATTCTAATTAAGTTCCAATTATTTTGTATGATAATTAAATAAAAAATATTTAACTAGATAATACGTTATAAAAAAACTTTCTTTCAATGCGTTGAACACTTTTTTCTATGTACCTATAAATGTCGTTTTTTCTAAAAACATACATAATACAACACAAACATAAAATATAACATATATACATATGTGTTAGTGAGGATTCATAGGTTCAGGAGAAAGATAAAATTTGTAGAAACTTAGTGTTATAGTGTTGAGAACAAAATAAGCTTTAATTTTAAATATAATTCATTAAAAAAAATCCAAGAGCGCGGATCTTAAGTTGCGGATTAATTTTAAGTTTAACCAGATTTAAACCAGGCAACTCTGGGCTTGCGGCAGACAGAGCTGGCAATCATTGTTCTTCCAATTCCAATTCTTTCAAACGATGTAAGATTCATATGAAAAACATATGAGTGCAACTTTCTCCCAAAAAAACGCATAACGAAAAAAAGTTATAAAAGGTGATTGCGGCAGGACTCTTCTAGGCAACCCTAATGTTATCTATTCTACTATCATGTATCATCTTTAAATTAAAGGTACATTAAAAAACAGATCCATGCAGATTTAAGCAATGGGATGTTAAGTTTATTAGTTAAATATAGTAAGGTAATATTATGTTCCCTCAACTTACCCTATAAGTGGAATACAGAGGGAAGGTAAAAAAATGTGTAAGTCGTAAAACATTTGGCAGATGGCACCGTTAAGATGTCTTAGCACTTTGTTATCAAGCTCGATAAAGTCACAGATGCTCGCCGCTAAAGTAACAATAATCGTTCACTTAAAAACAGAATACAGACAACCTGTGCATTAGAGTATTCAGAATTATTAAATTTGAGGCCAGTCGTGGCTCAGGGACACAAAGTAAACGCGATAGGTTGTGGGTTCGATTCCCACTCGAGAAAATTAAATTTTAATATTTCCACTTCCTCGTGAGTGAGTAAAGAGGCGTATCATTGAGTTCCGTCACTCGACATTTGTGTTAAGACTCACCACATATCCAATGTTGTGACATAAAAATGAAAGAAATGTGGAAAAGTTAAAATAATTTAAATATAATAATTCTCCCGAGTGCGAATCATCTCACCCACAACTGTTGTTTTCATAGTCAAACGCTAACGTGGGTCAAACGTCTAAACGAAAAAAATCGAAAACCAAAAAGTCGTACTCTTCAACGTTCTCAATTCGAGGCATTTTTTTTGTATATGAATGATAACTATGTTTCACTATAATTATATTCAATATAAAACTAAACCGAAAAATATTTTTTTAAGTGTTTATCGAAATTTACTCTGTAAAAACGAAATTCCTTTGCACTTAACCAGCATTTTATTTTACAGCGTCGAGCCGTTCCCACTACGTTGCTAAATTTATTAAATTTTCACGTTTCATTTTTACCTATTTATACTACCAATTTATATACTTATTTATATTACCAACATGTACAATATGGTATTAAAGTATTGTACGAGAAAGAGGAAATTACATAAAACTTGTACATTGATTTTCGAAAACACAGTATCGATGGTAATGAAGGTCACAACGGGTAAACAGGATGACAGTAGATAAGGTGAAAAAGCGTTTCCCTTCTCTTTACCCCGTTTCGCAGGCTTACGCAGGAAGATTACAAATATATGCTTTTACTTATTTTGTTCCTTCGCCATCTTTGTACTACTTCCCGTTCTCTTTTGTTCTCATTTTACTATTTCTCGTTTTATTCTTTATACCTAAATAAGCAGAACGTAGTGTTAAGACCTACTTCCGGCCGTATTTGCTACGCGTGTTGATGGCCAGAGCGCTTACTCTTATATTTATATTGGAATTTGCACCAGTGACATTTGTTATCTAATTTACAACCACCTATTTTAGGTGCCGTATTACGTTCGCATCTATATTTCGAAGACATTTACGATTGCAGAATACTCTAATCAGCAAATGAAGGAAGCACTAAAACGAAACCAGCAGTAAAATACACGCATAGTTAATTAATTTGGGCTTTCTACAGGTCGGGAAATTAAATAGAACCTAAAAGTTATTGAAGAAGAAAGATTTTTCATTAGTTAAATATCGCTATGATGATGTATGGTATGTACACCTCTGCCTATCTGGCTATATGCTACAACCTGATAAGCAGAAGGAATCTAGTGTTAAGGTACTCTTTTTCCTTGTGTGTTGAGTGTCGGAACTTGCTGCCGCGGTTCGTTTTGTAGCTGACAACCGTCGTGATTACAATAAGATACTGTTCCGTTATGCCACGACAGCCGCAATAGCACGTTTTGATTTTTTTTAGCTTCACGCTGCGGCGCCAAACGCTATGGTTTTTACATACCTGTTTCGCCTTATCCACTGTCATCAAATATATTTCTATGTTAATATAATTCTTGGTTATCTTGATTTAGTTTAAATTTATATATAGATATATAGTCCAATGTGGCGCAGTAAAACAGTATCTCAATAACAATTGGTTGGTGAGGATTGGTTTTTGTCTGTTAGTTAGGATTCATTCTTCTCACTGTATCCCACATATAGCAGGATGAGCTGTTTCTCACTTTCCGCCTAATGCTCGACACATTGTGTGTTGAGGGGCGGAGCTCAACGCTGCGCTTTATCTTGTAACTAGAAATGAAAATAACTTATTCACAGCCATCCGTCTGATATATGTATTGTTAGCAAACTCGTGTAAAAAAGTGTAGATGTAGGTGAAAAAGACTATAAAAGCAATAGAATTAAGTCTATCGGGGGCAGTCGCTTGTAGGCAACGACCCCTATTGAAAGAAAACTAGTGTGGAGTATTGTTAGTAGATGATACATATCTCTTATTGCAATTATATAAAATCTCTTTCCGTATAATTATGAAACATTAAGATAGATTTTTTAATAACTTTAACCGCTTCTGATTTCTGACAGTGTAGTAAATTTTGCAATGCTTCTTTCTAGCTTTCAAAACACACGAGTAAATTGAGTCACAAGTTATATCTAGCTCTACTTAATAATAAACTCTATCACTACTTCATGAGAAACTTTTCATGAGAAATTTTCATTTTTCGGTTAGATTTCCGAATATAGCGTATTGAATGGCAGCTCGTAGCGCCACGTTTTATCTTGTTTGTTATCAGAACATTAAATTGAAAATAATGTATTTTTCATAGTGAAAATAAAGTCTACAATCACCAGACGCTTTGCCGGGCATACCTGCTACAGTATAGATAGATAAAGATATCAAACACTAAGTTGTATAACTCTGATCCAAGTTAAAATATTTATGTGTGCCAGCCATAAACCTATTTTTTTTCACTAAGTTGGTCACAGAAAATTATGGACTCTTTTTGTTAATATAACAATTCAAAGAATTATACAAGAGTGGTTTAGGCCAGTCATGGCGCACAGTGACAGTTGTACGAGGAAATGAAATATGAAACATTTTCATTTCCTCACTGTGGTAACGTGGCAATGCGTGTCGTTGAGTTTCGTGTCTCAACACGTAATGCCTCCAAAATTAGGCGAAAAATTGGAAGCAAATATTTCTTGGGGAACGAAGTATGTTAACACTAGGTCCGCATGTTCCCTCTGCCTACTTTGCACTTACAAGCCTTGAAGCTAAAAAAAAGAAATGACGTATAGATTTTGAGCTTCAGAATTACTCTTATCTATATATTATACTATTATGAGACTAAATTACTGGACTCTGAAAGTTGAAATTTGGTATATCGATGCGTTAGGGAGTATAGGAAAGCACTGAGTGAGGATTTATTACGTTTTGTATTTATAAAAAAGCAAAAAAACTTGCGGGCAACTTAGATCCATTATTAATATTACCCAAAAAAAATTAAATAAGATTTTTTTTATAATTAAACGCACATTTCTCATTCAACAATGTATACATTGTTGAATACTTAACTAATATCTTGTACTTTTTTTCTACTATCGAGTGCGGAGTTTTTTAAACTATTTTTGGTATAAATCTCCTTTTCAAGTCTTTCACAAACGCTCACAGCACTATTACGAATTTCCAAAGGTATTTCTTTAGTCACAATTTCACGGAGCAATATATTTTGTTTTGAATCCATAGCTTCTGATCGAGATCTACAAGTATTACTCGTTCGTTTGAATTTACTTCTTATGTTCATTATGAAATCCTTCATATCACCATCCAGCCAATGAGTGAGCAGCCATACAGTTGTATGAATACAACAAACACAGGATAAGATAGCAACAGATATACTTACAACACTAAATATTATACAAAACACCGCACCCATACATAAATCGGTGAAATCTACCACGTATGGACATGGGCACAGCTTACCACACATGAGGTCTTTTAGGAGAAGAAGATTTTGTGAAATTGTTGAACAGTTTGATTTAAATAGCATTTTAGGAATATTTTGTTTCTCAATCTTTTTCTGAGTTACAACACCCAATCCAGTACTAATAGTGTAAATATCTTGCACAGATAATTGTACATCTAAATCCTTACATATATTTAATTGAGAATCATAAACCATATTTGGTAAATCATCATTTAAACTTGCAATACAAATTGGAGTTTCTATGCATTTGCTAAGTGGTTTATCATAGAATGGTTTTTTGCCATTATATTTTACATCACAATTGATTGGAGAACATTTGTTTAAAGAGTCCTGGTCAAGAGTTTGACATACAGATGCCTTATCAACGTTAATATAGTCTTTGAACACTGAATTACTTCTTGATTTTACAACCATTTTAGTATCAAACGGGATATGCACATTCAATATTCCAACTTTTCTTGAGCACCTATAGATAAGCGCAATATCACAATAACCAATCAGATCATACTGATATATCGACGGAAATGTAAATATAAATCTTTTGCTACCTCGAGCCTTCACTGTCTTCACTTGTGGACTATAAACATTTACTAAATCACAGCCCTCCGCATCTACAAGGCAACATTTTCTAATTTTTGAGTTAACTTTACAAACTCCAAAGGAATTTTTATTCGTAGTGTCAATGAAGAACTGAATCGCCACAGAATTTCTTTGTAATGGTGATATTCCCTTATCAGCAATAGTTAGTGCACAAATTACTTGGTAAAACAAAATTGGATAGTACAAAAGCCACAAAATTATAACGTAAGTCATGTTTCTGTCAAAAGAAATATTTTTTTTAAAACTGCCTTTACCAACAAATACGTATATACCTTTGTATTTTTTCATGTCATTCATTAAAATATCGAAATACAAACATTGAAAATAATTTCAGGATATTGAGGATTTTTTTAATTTTTTTGAAGTTATATTTTTATAGTTTAGTTATATTTTTTTTAATTATTTAAAATATTAAGCAAGGTATCATTTGACGGTAATAAAGTGTCTTCACTTTTGTATTGTCGCTAAGTTATAAAATTGTAGTAAATTGTTAATGTTATGCCATCTAAAACATCCTGTACCCAAGTCCAAAAAACCCAAGTCTCGCAGCTCAGTCTTTCTACCGTAAAAAGTTGTGAGATCCA
>DVQM01002206.1:0-10463 GCA_018231645.1 Heliconius ricini | reverse complement strand
TTCCTTTTGCCTACCCTGCTGTATGCGGGATATAGCGTGAAGTTTATTTAATTTAATTGATTTTTTAATACTACAGAAAATAAACGAAAAGTCTATTCCCTGGTTCGTATTGACTAGTGGAACTCAACACCGTCTTTGTCCATTTGAATTGATGAACTAACAAAATAAATAAAAAATAAAAGAAAAAAAATCGCAGAGAGGGAATCTAATCCACAATCGTTTTGTCTCAGACATCCCACTGCGACACTATGGACTAAAATATAAGGTGTATGTATGAATAATAATATATTTCTTCCCTCCAAGAAATAAGAGAAATAAATAAAAATGTTAACAGATGTAACTAAAAATTGAACTACGTTTCGTAATCCCTACAAGGTGGTTTAAACTGCAGCCTAACGCTAACCCGTTCGCAAACTTAAACAAAAACTGTATAACTAAAGTATCCAGGGAGAGTAAGTACACCTCTAAGTGCTCACGCTCCATTTCATCTTATCGGTTTCTGGCTACATGTCACACGGCACGTCTGTAGATAGCAAAAATGTGTAATATTTATGAAAATTCTTTTATTTTTGTTATACACTAAAAAGAAGAATAGTTAGAGACAAGACAATTGCTAAAACTATAGATATTTATTTTATGCCACTTTCTCCATATTTTCTCTTTTACGAAGGAAGAAAGGCTTCATCTCTGAGTAGCCACAAATAATTGCCCAGAGATGGTCGCCAGATAGTTCATGGAACTATGGAAAATATGTAACACTAAATTGGGACAAATGAATGGAATGTAGTTGGATTGGGAACTGATCTATTACAGAGAACTACCGGGCATCCACCTTTTCTCAATTCAATAGTTAACGGACAATTATTTGCCTCCTTCTAGAGGGGCCCCTACGACGCGTCGTTATGTCATGAACCTAACATCGCTGTGGTCGACTAAGGATATAGAGATAGGGTGCAGTCAACTAATATGGCTGAACGGTGTAACATACACTCACTTCTCAATTATATGACCAATATATCCAGTGATGTGTGAATGTTATTGTCGATTTTATACCTAACGTTGCTAGAGTTCTAACTTGCTTGAGTATTTCAAGTTAATTTCCCCAACTTGTAGAATATTTATCTTTTTCATTTCATTTCTAATGTTTGCTCCTATATACATATGTTGATCCAGGTTTTATAGTAATATGAAAGTTTTGGAAAATGCACGTTTTCTAGTCATTTAATATTACGCCATTACGGTACAGGTTTTATGTTTTTCTTCTTAATATATTGATTGAAACTTGTTAGGTGCTTGGATTTTTTCATCCAGGGATTTTCTTAATGTGGTGTTTTTAAACAAAGAATTTCAATGAGATTCCTTGTCTTATAAACGATGGCTAAAAAGAGGCGGAAATTGATAATTATCATTAGTTATCGCTAACATCATCTTAAGATATAAAGACGAGAATTGGAAAGATACTGAGATGAGGCTAGCATAGGTTACATTATTAGGAAGACCTTGAAAATCTATTGAGAAATATTTTTATTATTTACTAATTGTGAACACTATTAATTAAACTAGACCAGAACTAAAGGAACTGAGACCAGTCGTGGCGCATGGACGCAATCGTGTGACTGTATTTGCGATAGATTGTGGGATGGATTTCCTCACTCGAGGAAATGAAATATTTAATACTTAATTTTTTCAATCTGGTGACGATTACTCAACACGAAATGAGAATTTGGCGGAAAGTCGGGAACGGTTGTATCTTAATGGTCGTAGATCGTCTTAATATAAAAGTTCCCAGAATAAGAATATATCATTTATTAGAATTTCATACTGTCAACAACAAAAATAATATAGTCAAATATATGGTCATCATTTATTAGTACAAAACATTATGTTTTTCCGTTACTGAGTGACTGAAACTAGGATGTGAGATTCTTGTAAAGGAGCACTAAACGAGAAATTTCCGAAATTGGTATGTAATGTAAATATAAGAGCAAAACGATTTATATAAAATATTTTGAAAAATTTGGATTTGATTCCAGTTTACACGTGAAGACAATATATTAAACAAAGCCTTGTTGAAACAGCTAAGACCGGCTCTTAACAAACCTTGTCTAAAGCAGGCGGAATAGTTAATGCCTACTTCACTTGTGGTGTTTGCGGCTTATCTGTCTTGCATAAGGAATCTAAGATATTCTGTATATAATATGATTTTTGATAACTTTACACTATCTATCGGGAATAGTAGGGTAAACAGAGGGATATTACCGTTAAGAAATTCAGTTATTCACTTTTCTGCCAAATTTCCTTTGGCACGTATCTATATTTTACACTTAACATTTTTTATAGCAGCTGTTTACGATTGACGTGTACATACATATTTTTTACATCATATAAGACATTTCTGTTCTCCACTATCTGTCGAATTTTGTCAGCAATGCGTGTTGAATATCGGAATTCAAGGCCTCGTTACCAGAGCGAGAAAATGAACATATTAATTAATTCAATTCCTCAAATAAAAATGGAACCTACCACCTGTTGCACTTGCGCCACAACTGCTCTCAAATTTATTTATAATATTCATTTATCAACAAAACCAATAGCTTATAGAACAAAACAATCATCCGATATTAGGTACTCAGCCATGCAAACACCTACGTAATAGATACATCATACCGCTTAATATAATAGTGCACAAACAAACCAGGTTACAGGAACAAAGCCGCTCATGTATGAGAGCCAGATAAGCGTGATTACAGCGATTAGTTATTTAAATGAGTGAACGAATGTCTATACGTGAAATCTACCGTATTAAGAAGATACGTGACCAATTATATCGGTGTTGGAGAATATATGTTGTTACTAGCGACCCCAACGCGGCTTTGCTCGCTTAAACGTGTTGTTGTATTATGGATAATATACACGAAATCGTCACATAAATTGTAGTCTATGTTCTATTCTGATGTATAAGCTGTTATTGTTTCATCTAAATCAGTTAAATGGTATTCGCGTGATAGTCGACCAAATATCCATTCTTCCAACCAACTTTCATACTATAATATTAGTAAGATTTTATATTGGACTAAAGTGTTTATTATGGTTGTATTCTGTTAGAGGGCTGAAATTATGTGGTTTTAGTTTTTTGAATTTACACGCTTCCTAGTTTTAAGACAAATACATTACCACTTTTCAATCGATTTTCGAGATATTGCATGTTGAATGGCGGAACTTAACATTGCGGTGTGCAGGGAGTTTAAAAGTATATATTTTAAATTTTCCCCAGACTGCCGATCGAACTCACAACTAGTTTAAATATACCACATATGGACTTGAAATTTGGTTATAAAGTAAGAACCATATACAAAAGCAAGGAACTAATTTAAGAAAAAAATTCTAATCAAGAAATGGTAAGCAGTTCTAACTAAGCTATAGAAAGACTAAATCCATTATTATATATCTTCAATTATCATATCTCCAAATAATTATATCTAAGAATAATATACGAATAATTGACGACCTTTACAACCAAAACACCCACACATCCCATACAAACCCAGACACCACACGATGATTATGACAAAATCCTCCACTTACCACGGCACAGACCAGCGGTTACCCAATTAATTTGTCAACAGCCACTGCTAATGGCTAATGGAGGTGAATTGGAGCCGATAAATAAGAAAATTGGCGACCCGCACGTGGCCAGCAAATACAATTAATTACCCGCCGTATGCCGCTGACTGCTGCCATTACGGACCAACGGCTATGGAATTTTGATGGATATTAGCCACCTTTCGTTAATTTGATATGTTTTTTCTTGCTTTGGTTACTAACTAAACTGGTTATATTGGGGCAAATTATCTATTCGTTCATATTTGTTGTGTTGTGAAAGTCAAATAGTGGCTGAGTGAATGATGTGGAAATAATTTCATTGGACTGATCATAATGATATAATATGATACGATTGAGGCTTTAATGGCACAGGTGTACAGGCGTGTGACTGTATCGTTATGATTGTGGGTTCGGTTCCCGCTCAGAGTATTGAATAATTATTATTTCATCAGCTACTAACGAGCAACGCCTCGAAAATTTGGTGGGAAGTGGGGACGGGGTGTCTTAACGCTAGATTCTATGCCTACTCTATTAAAAAAAGTGATTAAATTTGTTCATACTTGGGTTCCCTCTAATACTTACATCTATAATATATAATAAGTATATGTGTTTTTAATAATATATATGTGTAGGTGTTAGCATTACCGATCCGGTACACTACCTATTTAAAGTATAATGTGAAATTATAATCATTTCACACCTTTTAATGTAAATTAATCTTCATCAATCAAATTTTCGATGGAAATCATCGACTAAATGTATACTATTTCCAAAAAAAAAATTCCCAACCTGGAATTGAAGGCTTAACCACCAATTGTGTTCAGTGTTAAGTCAAGCATATGAAAACTGCGTCACATTTAACTGTGCGCAATGTATAGTCCACAACGATGCTAGGCTGCAAATTAGACGTAAACCGTTTCTGTGCCAACAGTCGCAATGATTTAGATAATTGTCAAAGTGGTCCACTTTATGTATTTATTTATATAAATGTAAAACTAATTTTTGATGATTGTTTGCTTTTGAGACCCGTCGTAACGCAGAGGTATAAGTGTGTGTTTGAACGCGGTTGTGGATTAGAGATTCGCTCGAAGAAATGAAATATTTAATATATATGTGTGTTTGTATTTTTGTAATATGTATGTGTTCGTCATCCTGGCGTTGTTGAGATCCGGCACTCAACACGCAATGTCTCCAGAATTCGGTGGAAAATTGGAAACGGAGTGTCTTAACACTTGCCCACTTGGTTGCCCCTGCCTAGCCTGATGTATGCGGGATACAGCGTGAAGTTGAAAAAAATGTAGATTGTGAGTACTAGAGAATTTGAATGTTCAAATACAGATGTAATATTTTAAAAAGCCAATATTAAAAATTAATGACAAGTCAAGTCAAATTATATGAGTCTTATGCACTCTCTAAGTTATAAAACAAGACAATATGCAGGTGAGTATTGTATATCCAATTATAGTTTTATATATTATGTATGGTGCTAAGTTTCTCCACCTATAATACGAAAAAAATAACAGAAAACTGAGTGTAATAAACACTAGAGTCTGTATCTACTAATAAGAAATATGCATCTAAAAGATGCGCTAGTTTCAATATATAAAAATAATATATATAATCTAGTTAGTACATAATATGACTGTGGCTTATTTTATATCGGTTAAACAAAGAGAACCATCGGTATTAGATTGAAGGAACACATCTCCATATTAGGAATAGGCCTGTATCGAAGTCAGCTGTATATCAACTGTAGTTAACTCTATAAGCATACCGGGGAATAAATCCAAGCATTACATCAATTTTTTATAAATACCAAATCCTAGCTCAGGAAAAAAGATATATTCCTTCAATATTCCGCGAGGTTATTAAAATACAAAAACTTAGTCTGACCTAGTAAATTAGGATAATTTCAATAGAAAGGTCGGTTGGAAACTTTCTACCACCTGGGACTCACTAATAAAATCTTTGAAGATACGACACCAAGAGCCCAATATAGTTAGCTCATTCTGCTAGGTCTAGTCAGCTAATTCAGGGCAGTATGCGAGGTAATTAAGAAATCATTGGCGTAGGTTGATATAATAAATATGTCAACTGACATACGGATGCCAATTTAGTATACTTGTGACACCAAATACTGTAGAATGTTGGGAACGTCGGGTTTCTAAAAATGTCGGGTTTCTATAATATTAAATATACGCGATTTATCCGGTTAAACAGTTTAATTTAAAATGTGTAATAATCGTGAATATCAAAAGTCTTATTAAATAAAATATTTTTCTAGGAAAGTCAATAAGGATTATATCTGGCATAGCTAGGATATACGTCAGAATTTATACTTCATTGAGAATTTTATGAATCGTGACCCAAAAGACTTTGAAATTGGAAATCGTCCAAAAGATGGGAGGGTATCTTGAGATACTGCTGTGTGGTTAAAGACTACGAGTAAAGATTCGTGCGGCGATTCATTCCTAATAAACGTCCGTCGATCGCAGAGGTCATGCTATTTTTCCTTTCATTGATGTGGGCCATTTGTGTGAAAAACTTCTTCATTGTTCAAATACTGATAGATTTAAGAGTACTTTACTTTTGGCTAAAGAGGGTTAAATTTTCTCTAAAGTAAGTTTAACTT
The DNA here is from genome assembly GCA_018231645.1 of Heliconius ricini. Lineage (NCBI taxonomy): Eukaryota > Metazoa > Arthropoda > Insecta > Lepidoptera > Nymphalidae > Heliconius > Heliconius ricini. The sequence continues at coordinate 4,228 of DVQM01002206.1, read as the reverse complement.
AAAGCTATCGTGATCAAATGCTTCTCAACTGCACTACAGTGTTAACGTAGGCTTGCTGTATTTTTTACCAATTAATAAATAAAACAATTTTTTGCAAACATTGAGCGTATTTATCTATAATATATAGTTTTAACTTACTAACATGATGCCATTCTAAATTGTTTTGTAGTCGATTTAGGCCAAATTCATCGCCTAAATAGAATGTCATAAACAATAATAATATTGCCTAAGAACTTAAGTTTTTTTTAATAGGAGACCTAGTGGTAAGTTACTCTGGTCACTATTCTCCGTTACATTTTGTGAGAAATTGAATGTTACATGTACAGTAGAGATGAGTGTGGGTTCACTATTTCCTTGCTCTAATAAAAATAGAAAGCACAGCGTTGGGCTCCGCTACTCTACACGCTACGTCTCGAAAATTAGGCAATGCTTTGGAAAAAAATGTCTTAACAGTAGCGTGAAGCTAAAAAAGACAAAAAATACCTATATTATATGTATACCTATGGTATAAAAGAGTAAAAAATTACAGTATGTTAGACAGCTAATCCACTAAACGAATTTTAATATATTCAGTCAGAGTTCTAACGTAAATACTAGTATTTGACTACAAATTAGAAATTCCCAAACACGTGAACTCCCGAACTTCAAACATATTTCAGGTAAGCTTCAATGGCATATAAATTGAATGGGACGCGTCGTTCAGAGATAGGAGGACTTATCACAGCTTATGTTCAATTAGTTTTTGTTTTATATTCAAATTCAAATTTATTTTCAGATGTTTTTATATTTTAACTAGCTTTAACTTGTGGCTTCACCTTCTGTATTTCAATAGAAATAATTGAGAGTTGTGATCTTAACAAATTTTAAGTCCCCGAGGTAACTTTGGGCTCAGGTGTAGTGGGTTACGATCGATTGAATTCCGATACATCGCAATGATTTACGTAATTTAATATAGCCTGCCTCGATAAATGGACTATCAAATATAAAAGGGTTGTCATGGGCACATGCGTGCGACTCTAAATGCAACGGTTGTGGGTTCAATATGCACTGTATGCAATGAATTATTTTCATTTCTTCGTTCTGGTAAGATGAAATACAATTTAACAGAAATACAATATAACAGAATAAATATACATAGCTCAGGTCGTCGTGGCGTAGGGACACAAGCATGCGACTGTAAATGCATGGGTTGTGGGTTCGATTTCCACTCGGGGGAATGAAACATTTAAGTTTTTCCATTTTCTCGCTCCGGTAACAGTAACAAAGCGTGGCGTTGAGTCCCGCCACTCAACACACTGCACTGCACTTTCCGGAGAATTCGGCAGAATATGTGGAACGGAAGTGTTTGTGTGTTAAGGTAAACGGTGTGTCTTAACACTAGATTATCAAGTGCCCTCTGTTTACCTCTGTAACAGGGTTGTGGGATTAAGCGTGAATCTAAAAACAGTAAATAAATTATTAGGTTACTGCAACACAAATATTGTATTACATTATAATTAAATATCTGGTACATATTAGTTTGCAAACAAAATATGCTAATACTACACGATACTTTGTTCCCAACAAGTAGAAAATCTTATTTTAAATACAATTGTCTACAATGATCAAACAAAGGCGATTTACTAAATAAGAAGCAATTTAGAATATAACAAAAGAGAACAATATCACTTTTACTAACTAAATATATTCTGAAATTGTGAATTCAATAGACATTGATAACTTTTATTAATTTGATATACTTATTGAAATTAAGTATAGGAGTCTAAGAATCCTTACAGTTATTTTTTTTTTAAGTTTTTTGTTTTGTAAGTATTTTAGTTGAAGTACTAATTTTACTATTTTTTTTTAGGCTACGTTGTATCCAGCCTCTGCCCAATTTTCAAGACATTATGTGGTTTAGGGGCGAAATCAGCGCTACGCTTGTTACCAGAACGGGGAAATGAAAATATTGTTGTGCGCTTGTACCCCTGCGTATGCGAATTGAATTCAAGTGAATGGGAAATCAACCCACAACCGTCATATTTACAGTCAGACACTGTGACACTACCCCACGACGACCTGACTGTTTTTATTTTCTTGTTCTTATGCGACAAAGCGACGCGTAAATAAAAAAGAGCGGAGTGTCTTTACACTAAGTTCTCTTAGTAAATGAGGTACCTTGGTAAATGAGGAAAATATTTCGTTTTCTACATAAAAACAGAGAAACAAATTCCCTGTAAAGAGCTCCCGCGGCGTTGGAAATCGACTTTTGTTTGGGAAATCACAAACATTTTCAATTTCAAGTAATAATGAAACTCTGTTCACTATTTGTATGCAGTTTTCATTTTCATGCTGTACTTACGTAAGCATGGCTTTTGATGTTAAAGTACTTATGTATGTTTGTATCTACGATATCGTTCTCTTCGTGTGGTTAGTTAAATAGATTGTCTTACTTTAAGTTCTATAATGCCAAGCCAACGAAGTAAAGCTTTGGTTGTCGGTTTGATTTTTTTTCCTGGGATTGAATTATTTTCATTTTCTCGTTTTGTTAACGTGTGTGCAATGTCTCGAGAATTACACACAAAATGAGGAACGGAGTGTCGTAATATATAAGTTTACTCTGTACTAATTTTATAATTTTATAAAAAAAACCTTTTATATTCTTTTTATTAGCTTCACGCTGTATCCCGAACAAAATAGGATAGGCAGAGGAAACCAGAGAACCTAGTGTTAAGACACCCCGTTTCCCACTTTTCGCAGTAATCAACGCCGCGTTTTGCCTCGTTACCTCAGAATGTGGAGTTGAAAATAATTCATTCTCGTGTGCCCCTGACTCACGACACCCTCCAGAATTTATAATTCTGTAATTTTTTACAGGGTAGGTAAAGAATTTTGGTAACCAAAAGTTCTGTCTAATTGTTTCGTTAATCATCTTACCAGAGAGAAAGGAAGAAGTGATGATAACTTTATTCCCTAGAGAGTGCATCAAATCCACTATCATCGCGATTACAGTTAGACACTTCTCGTGCGCTACGACAGCATAAACAATAAATAAAAAATATATGTAAATTAAGGCCGTCGTGGCGCAGTGTCACTAGAGTGTGATGGTAACGCGGGGGTTGCGAATGCGATCCCAACTCGGAGGAATCAATTATTAATTATTAATTTTTATTTGCTCTGGCACCAAGTGGATTTATACAATTATAAATGTATAAATAAATTTCAATATCAAGTTTTCAAATAAAAAAATAACTAAGTTTATTAAAAGTGAACATTATTATAATTTATATTAATCTACTTACCGAGTCAGTGTTTCTCGCCGTGGAAGCGCAACGTTCCATTTGGACTTGAGCCAAATAAGTTAATGTTTGATAAGCGAAGGTTGAATTAGCTTTGTCTTGAATTTACTTCGGACGTATAGAATTTTGTGTACGGTATCAAGTTCTTTGAGAATGCCTTGGAAATAGTTCAGTTATTTATGTTTGAATGTTTTGTAGATTTTGTTGTATGTTTTTCTGTGTGTCGCGAGCGTGGAGTAGATGCAACGCCTGTAACTGCAATGCAAACATGCAATGTTCAAACACGTGAGACTAAACGTGACGGTTTGTGGGTTCGATTTCTACCAGAGTATCACCATTCATCGCGCAATGCTTTCAGAATTCGGCGGTATGTGGAGAACGGAAGGTCTTAGCATTAGGTTACCTCTGCCTACTCTGCTATATATAATTTTGCTCTTGTCAGTTCAGTTCCCACTCGATGAAAACAATTATTTTCCTCGCTCTAACAAGATAAACATGGTGTTGAGGAGCTTAACATTCAATGTTTACGAGATATTGAGTCGAATGTAGGAAAAGAAATAAATAAATTTATAGGAGATGATTAAAAGTTCATGATATTGTATGAATGGATCATGATATAATTTGCCATTATTGAACTGAATTACAATATAATAAAAGAACTATAATTTAAAGCAATTACACAATTGATTATATTTCTATTTAGGTAAGTCGTGGTACAGGGGCGCTAATATATAATTGAGGGCTTGAGTCCAAATTCGAAATGAAATGTTAAATATTTTTATTTCTTAACTCTGCATTTGAGTACAGTAATAAAAAGCAAAGTGCCGCACTGAGTTCCGTCACTTAACACACGTCACTTTCTGCCTTCAGGGTTAGGCGTATAGTGGGAAATGGAAATGTTTTAGGATTTCATTGTCATATAATCACATTAGGTTTCCTGGTTCCTACTG
>DVQM01002205.1:0-10466 GCA_018231645.1 Heliconius ricini | reverse complement strand
TATAGTTTGTTTGTTTTATGTATGTATATCTAAGCATTTATTTTAGAAAGAAGTAGTAGGAACAATATATGTAAAAAAAATATATTTTTATTTTTGGACTTTTTGACTATTTTGGCATAGCCACATGGTCCATTATTTATTAATTAAAATCAAACCAATATGAAACTTCATATCCTGCACACAGCATCACAGGCAGAAAGAACTAGTGTTAAGACACTCTATTCCCCTCTTTCCACCAAATTCTAAATATTATTTCCTAGAGGACCTACAATTGCATTTACAGTCACACTGTCTTTCCATCTTTCCATTTTAATATGTAATAATCATATCTTCTCAACACTATGTAAATCTAGGCATATATAAAAATGTATGGTGCTAATATTGGTTTCTCTGTTTTAACAATAATAAAACAGCATCACCATAGACCAGTTAGTATTCCCTGGCGCATATAATTACACAGATTTGGGGATCTGGGAAACAGTAAGAACAGGGATATACTAAAATTATAAGTACAACTACTCAAATATTTAGCAACAGATTTAATTTAAATGTTAATTGTATAAGCTGTTTAATTTTTTCCCAAAAACATTTAATCATGAAACCTAAGCAGTGTCTGACTAATATGATGGTTGTGAGTTCTTATCCAGTCTCAGGAATGAATTATATCCATTTCTTTAATTTGGTAACAAAGAAAAAGTACTGCTTTGAGTTCTGTCACTCAACATATACAGTCTCAACAAATTGGCTAGTGCTTAAGTAGAAAAAAAAATGAGTATCACTAAAATAGAATTAAAACTATGTTTATTAGACAGCGGTGCAGTAACAAATATAGCATCCATATTATTAATACACATAAGTTTTACAGTAGGCAATTACCTGAGCTCCTTTGCGGACAATGACGAGGGCGAGTACAGATAAGTTAGCATCGACAATGCAACCACGCACTGACTTACGCTTCCTCTCACCATCACGACGTGGTCTGTAGCAAGAGTGACCCTTTGACATCAACAAACGGACACGACCTATTAAGTTAAATAGCGTTTTAAGATTATTGTTACACTATTGATGATTTTTGCTTAAGCTTAAAATATAACCTCAAAATATAAATCTGTCCACTATAAAATAACTTTTGGTTGAAAACAAAGCAAGTTTCGAGACATTTCATAATGTAGTCAAATGTATAATTTAAAACTCACTGTTAGTCAGAACTCCCTGTTTCATAGGGAAGCCCTGTTTGTCGTTGCCACCAGCTACACGAAGGATATAGCCCTTCCATTCATCACCTAGCTGGTCAGCTTCAACTTCAGCGCCCATGCGCTTCTCATAGAAGATACGGAGCTTGTGCTCATCTACAACTTCGAATAACTTCTGACATCCCGTTGCCGGGTAGGAGACGTTCAGCTAAAACAACAAACGAGGTTATACCACACTGTTTCATCACTGCACTATTTATTTTTTTGCAAAACCAATATGAGGAGGTAGCGAAAATTAACATTGTGCACTATTTAGTATTAATTATATATTTAACACTTATGGGCATATTTATACTGCATGAGATTAACAGTGAGCAACACGGTATATTTTATCGCAGTTTATACAAATAATCGCGACACATAATATCAAAAACATATAGATACTAAATAGTTTAGGTTGCTAATAAAGTACTAGTTACTTTATTTTATTTAAAATTCATTTATAAAACTAATAATTAAATACTTCTTAAGAACCTTCATGACTGCAGTTAGCTCCTTCGAACGTCAGCCATGAAAAAGAACCAGAGAGAATACAGAGCGGCGAACCGTCAATCAGTTTTACTGTCACTAGAGTTCGGATGTAGGTAATAAAAAAGCTCAATAAATGAAATTAAAATATAAACAAAACTAAAACTGAATTAAATATAAATAAACAAAATCATCACGCTGAAACACATTTCACATTAATTTGTTTCATATAAGTAAAAGCAAACAAAAGTAAATGTTAATAGCGAACAAAAAAAACTATATAAAACACAGAGTAATTTAGTAAAAATTATAATAGATTGCTAATTAATATTATTAATAATACATAATAATTATAAAACTACTCGTTCTTTTTTTACAGTTAATACACAGTTAAAGCTGTTTTTATACTCGAAATAAATAATAAAAAAAAGAATAATAAAAAAAATAATGTGAACATATCACACTATATCCCGCACACAGCAGGGGAGATAAAGGTAACCAAGGGTAAGGGTAAGGGTTAGTGTTAAGACACTCCGTTCCCCATTTTCCGTTGAGTTTTTGAAGTGTTGAGTGGCGGAAATCAACGCCGCGATTTGCCTCGACACCTAAGCGAAGAAATGAAAATATAAGTGTAAACAAATATTTCATTTCCTCTAGAGGGGATTGAACCTACAACTAGTCGATTTCACAGTCACATTTTGTGCTCCTGCGCCACAACTGGCCTGATTTATATTTATATAATAAAATATAAAAATATTCAATCAGTTTTATTTTCAGAGCACGTGGGGCAATGAATATGCGATATGAGGTGAAAAAAAAAAGATTTTTTACAGTTTATTTAGGCAAATAAGGATAATATTTTAAAAATATTACGATTTGTGCAATGTAACAAAATAAAATATAAAAAAGCTTGAGTACTTATTTAGTTTATTATAAATTATACTTAATTATATATATCTGGGAAGATACGAAATAAATGAAAGAGAGATAAAGTGAGACTTCGGATGACAGATTTTTTAAAAACACAGTATCGACGATACTGGAAGAAACTGTTCGATAATACTGAATGTATGAAGAGGTTGATGTCGGTAAAGGAGATGTAACAGGTATGCGCAAACTGTAGCGTTACTCACGTATAGCGTGAGGTTATAAAACCATGTAATTATAATTTATCAAATCATACTCATTTAGGTTTTTTTTTATAGAATTCAATTGTGTTTACTATAAAGTTACATTATTTATTATATGTTTTTTTATCTTATCTCAGCTCAGTATGTTTGTATATTTATTGCAGTCAAGTAAAAAATAAAATTTGTATATTTTTTCAAAAAAATGATGAATGTCTCTAAGCACAGAGCATATGAAATCAATAAAAGACCACGCACGTATATTACCAAGCAGTAGTTTTTCTGCACACTCATTTTTATTTTCAAATTTAGATTTATAACATTGAATCATAATTATACTAGCACAAAATCTGTTACTTATTAATTACAGAATAATAAAATCAGTTAACACTGAACTTAAAGTTTAATAAAAATATTTTTTTTTTCCTCACTACAAATTAATGCAGCTTAACCGATAAAAAATTAAAAATTCAATCAAAATACTTATTATTAACGAACAAAAATCATTAGGTACTATGTTATAATAGACTTTCCTAGTTTTATGTCTATTCACCCCGTTCACATATAAAATATTTGTTTTAATATTGTTAATGATACATCCAAATACTTGCATTAATCATAATTCATAAGTACATATCAAGGAGTAATTAGATTAATTAAGAGTTTAAAGTAAACACATCACAATATCTTACCTACTTATTAAAATTAATTTAAGAAATATAGTGACTTTCAGATTGTATCTTCATGAGTAATGACAACTGTGACTCATTGTCAAAATTTAGTAATGACGTTTACGTTATCGTCAAATTGTGACATGAATATGACATCCTTATCATGTTACTAAAATTTATATTTTCAATCAGTAACTTTAAATTAATTATAAAAACAACTCGTGTACTCCAGTTTTAATACAACATATGCTTGAATAAACAATATTTTTTTAAATTTAATGTAAACATATATATAAAATAATTTAGTTAAATACAAACTTTTACGTTTATTCAATTTTACATTTATAAAATGTATAAAATAATTGAGAGTGATGCGGAGAATTTATTAAAAATGAACAACGAAGAAAACAAAAATCTAGCTCATAGACAGCACGTTAAATACTTTTTGAGATTCCTTAATGTTTTACCAGCTTCACTTTCATCTCACGATACTACCAGGTATGGTGTTATAATTATGTATTGTACATTATAATAGTGTACCCATTTGACCTTAAATATTTAAAAGTGAAAGTCTGTTTTATTAAAATGAAGAAGAAAAAACAAAAAGGTCCTTATTCTATTTTTAATAACTCTATTAACATAAATGCAGTGTAGTGTATAAATAAGTAATCTTTTAACAAAGCTTATATTTGAGCACCATCCTATTTTCGAGATTTTGTTTGTCTAATGGCAGAACTCAATTCATTAAAGATTAAAATATTTTTCACCCCCAATTTGGAATCAAATCCACAATTGATAAGGTTTACAGTCTTAAACTGTCCAACTGCCTCATAATTGATATTTCAATAACATGCAGATATTTTATTTTTCATAATAGGTAATTAGTCTTCTACCTTATTTCAGGGTTACTATAGCATATTTTTCAGTGTCAGGGCTTGATGTCCTTGGCTCAATAACATCAATATCATTAGATCTACAAACGAGGATAATAGAGTGGCTATACAGACTTCAAGTTCACCCTAAAAAAGAGAGTAAGTTATGTCAATCTTATAATGAGATACTAAATGTGCCAATTCAACACTAATCTCTTTGCCCATATCACATTGTAAAAAGAAAACAAAAAGAAGGTTGTAAAGTAAAAATGGTATTATGTTATATTTTAAAAAGAGTAAAACAAAACAATCAATATTTACAATATTATGTAAATAACATAGTGGGTCAGAAATAAGTAATATTGTACCAATTTAGTTTAACTTTAGTTTATATATTCACAAAAAAATATCACAATGGATCAAATGAGTTGATTATTTTTTTTTTTAATTTTTTAAGGTGGCAGATGCCATATATCAAATATAAAGCTACAGTTACAAATACTCAATAAATAATATGCTTATTTATGCTTGAAATAAGTGTGGTACTCAAATTGACACATTTGCTTTAATTTAGCATACTTTTTAGGAATGCTCGGGTATAAAACATACTCAAATTAAATACCAGACCATACATGCTCTTTACGCACAGGCTGAAAGTTTTAATACTTAATATTCTATCTAAATCTCTGCCAGTGTTGCAGTGCAGATGGTGAAACAGGGAAACCCCCCTGTGCCCTGACCCTCTTTACAGAATTAAATAAAATTGTAAGTTTGATTGCAATACAATGTATACCAAACATTCTATCACGAAGGAAAATAGGAAGAAATAAGGCATTCATTGTTCCAATATAAAATAGCAAATTTTAGGGCTTTTTCATCACCCCTAGAGGGATATTCTTTTGCAAGGCTGTTGGTTTTAGAGCAAGCTTGTTATTAGCAATGGTTTGATACACACGCTACTTTGAGTAATTGCTTAATTATAGCATGATTTTTTGCTAGTAATGAGCATGTATAACTAGCTTAAAGGGAATTGGAAAAAAAAATCTTAAAGTATATTTTTTATACATTTACAAAATAAGTGGCTAATAGTGACAGTCTTGAAATATTCTTCTTTTATTTTAAACCAAATAAAATTTTGCTATATTAATTATAATTCATAATTATATTTAAAAATTTTAATTATTGATTGTTGTAATTTATATAACGAAAGAATTTTATAAAAAAAATTTGGGGGCCATCCATAAGTTACGTCACAATAATTTCATCATTTCGTGAGACCCCCACTAGTGAAGTTTTGAAATTTTACATTCAAAAATTATCAAATTATAACAGTAGCTTCGTAATTGTTTCTACATATATTATATTTTAAAATGTAATATCTGAAATCTTAGGACCCCTCCTCACACTTTGTCACACTTCGTCGACCTTCGTCTTCTCGTCAACGTGTGACACAATCAGCGTTGCCAGATTTAATCGTGGTAAAAAACTGGGACTCTTTCGCCAAAAGCGAGACTAAGAATATAAATAATTAGTAGTTTTTATTAATTACACATTTAATGTGTTACATGTCAATATAAAATGTTTCTTTTTTTTAATGGAAAATCAGTAGCTATGTCTTGTTTACATCTTTGAAAGCGTTAGTAAGAAATATAAAAATGTAATTAAAAATATGCTTTGAATATCAAACAGTGTGTGGAATAACTTATGAAAAACGGATTTTTGTCTGTCCCGTTTGGGATGTTTGATTTTGGGTTAAAACTTGATCTGCAAAATTGGGGACGTCTTGCAAATAGTGAAAACTATGAATATCGTGTAACAATAATAATTATAGGTTTTAATATTTGTTTATGGTAGAAGATGTAAATAAAAGATTATATTTATTACTTCAAACATACATGATATTTACATTTGATAAAAATATTTGAATTTTCCTTATTTAAATAAAATCAGTAATGAGTATCAAGAGCTTATTAACATATAATATACTGATAAAAAATTACAAAGTTACTTAAATACTTAACAGTGAAGGTCTAATTTTATTAATCAAAGAATTAAAAAACAATAAAATTAAAACTGGCTTCCTATTTAAATAAATGTGTACGTGAATAGCATGTGCGCTACTGTTTCTTATCTGCTATTTGTATTGTTCAAGTAGGTACTATATTGTTATTATTTTTTTTCAAATTTAATTTTGGTAATTTTGGGAATAAATTTATTTATCTATTTTTTTTTTGGGAAAAGTTTTGTTTTCTTGTTTCTTTATAGTCCACACTTTTTAATAAATCATTACTTACGGTATTTCTTGCAATAACCCGTTCATAAATTAAATATGTAAATTAACATAACATTGAATGGTAAACCGATATCGGTAATCGGTAGCAAATAAAGTAAAAAATCCGAGCGCCAAAGTCGATGTTTAATAGAAGAGAACGAGAACAATACGAATGTTATAAAAAAAAACTCATTGCCATGTTCATCGTCATTCTCTAGTAAATTGAATTATTTACTTGCTTGTCTGTCGTTGAATAAACTTTATTTTTATATACAATTTGATGAACAAAAGGCAGTAACACAGTCTGGCTGTAAGCTCGACCGCTATGGACTCTATTCCGAGTAGTGGTTTAGTCCTATTTTCATTTCTCGTAAAAGTAAAGTGCAGCTTTGAGTTTCGACTCTCCACACGCAATGCCTTGAAAATTGAGCGGAAAGTGGGACTCTGATTTTTCTGCACTGGGATTCTGATTTTTTTGTAACACATTTTTATATCATAAATATAATATATTTATAATAAAAAAAATGTTACAGAAATATGTTAAATATATTTATATTTACCTATTTGAATATGATTACATTACATTACTTTAATATGTAAAATGTTTTAATAGAATGTAGAGATTAATCAAATGAGAAATATTGTAAATAGGAAATTACTATCAATGAACTAAACGATATAGATTAGTCATAACAGTTTTGTTTGGAGATCGAGTCAATGGAAGTCAATGAGAATTGAGAATACAATGAATACATACCTATACATTATACTACTGCCACTTGTATTACAGAAAAAAAGTTTCACGATGTATCCCGCATATAACAGGGTAGGCAGAGGGAACCTGGGAACCTGTTGTTAAGATAGTCCGTTCCCATTAAATACTTCTGTCCCCGATTTTCTGTGACTGTGTTAAAGAGAAGAACTGAATGCCGCGCTTTGCCTCGTTACGAGAACAAGGAAATGAAAATATTAAATATTTTGTTTCCTGTGGCATTTTATTACATTTTTTAAAATTTTATTTAGAGATTATTACATTGCCTCGGTACTAGAGCGAAGAAATGAAAATATTATTAATAATAGTAATTCTCTTGAGTGGGGATCGATCAGACTACCATCACGTTACAATCATACCCTTGTGCCACTGCGCTTCGTTTGACATCATTATTAATATTTAATAATTATACATACATATATAATATACTAGTAATTAGCCAGCGACTTCGCCCGCTTGAACTACACGATTATTATATTATATTTTTTATTATTGTGTAAAATAATACGACTTACATATATGTATGTAACAAAATATAGATTTTAGCATCTATCTAGGATAGGTTCCGTAGTTGTTGCGTAGTTATATATTCTTTCTTCTTAGAGCTTTCTTCTTTCTTCTTAGAGCGCTTTGCACTACGCTGTCAACATTTTTTTTAAACATATGATTAAACAACTACGGTCTACAACGATATGCTGATAAAGATTCATTTTTAATAGGGATGTGATCACTTTTTTTCAATTCTGAAATTCTAACATTCAAAATTCAAATAAAGTAATAATTTGAACAAAACACATTTGTTTTAACATTACTGCTATAATATATAATAGTATCTTGTGAATTTTTTGTTTAAATTTGTAAGAATTTTTTTATATGCATTCGGACGGTTTCCAAGTGGCGCAGTTTCAAATCTCGCTACGTTAAAAACTTTGTACGTCTTCTAATTAAGTAATGTTCAATATGGTTTTTTGTATTTGTTACTTATAAATATTACATGCACCGTAGCAAACTAAACTCTTTTTAGGCGATTTGTTATTCTTTTTGCTTAACCAATTAACATTCTTAAAGCTAATAAAAAACAATTTTGACTTGAGAAATATGTTATGCCTATGTTTATATGTTGTACCTAATGAAAAGCGCTCTTATCCACCCTATCCCAAAGACAGACGATGGTTCCGATCCAACGAATTACAGGCCAATCGCTATCACCTCTGTGCTCTCTAAAGTGATGAGAGAACATAAAAAAGAGCCAGCTCTTTGTTTATCTAGAGCAGTGGTTCCCGGACCACTGGTGGTCCGCGCGAATATGGTCCGCGAACGATTTTAATTTTATGACTGGGGATAGTGAGGCGAAGTTTCTGTCTAATTATCACAGTTAATTTTCATTATACCTACATGCATGGTGGTCCCTGCTACCAATATAATATATATAGAATAAAAGTTAAAAAGAGAAAAAGTTGGGATCTAGAGTATCACCACGGTCGATTAATCATCGTCAATGTGGCTTTCATCATGGTTGCTCAACTGGTGATTTTCTGGTTAACGTAAGCCACCACTGGGCTGGGATATTGAAAGCATGGGAGATGGCCTGGCAGTTAGTCTGGTTATGTCTATTGAAGGCCTTCGATCGAGTGTGGCACAATATTAAAAACTTGAAAAATTGCGAGTTTATGGACTCATCGAGAAATTATGATATATCTTTGTCACTGGACGCAGCATCAAGGTCACTGTCGACGGTTTCCACTCTGAATACTTCATGAGTGCTGTCCCATATGCTGTTTATTCTACATATTAATAACATGTTAAAGGATTCCAGCATACAATGCTAATGACGATGATAGCCCAATAGACGCTATATGCTCCAACTGTGCTAGTATTTATCGGGAAAACGTCTCACAGTGCTGGGATAAATCTATGTCTTCTGTTGAGGCATCTCTCGGGAATGTTTCTTCGATGGATGAAGGAACCCGGTTCAATTCAACCCCGTGAAGACACGCTTGCACGTTACTACTAAGAAAACCTCATTTGACGTGTCACCAGGTGTCGAAAATACTTCTCGTAAAGCCTCGACAAGTATGAGCATATTACGCCTTAACATTACAAATGACTGGTCAAGTTGAACTCAAAGCAAAGACGTCTGGTTACGCTAATGTGATCACACATTGAAATTGTAATCATATACTTGTATTTGAATGTGTCACATGTGGATCTGAGAACATATGTAAACATATTTGGATCTGTGAATTACATTAATCAGCTTCACGCTGTATGCACATGCACACAGCAGAGTAGGCAGAGTGAATCTAGTCTTAAGACACTCCGTTCTCCAATTTCAGGGAGGAAAATGAAGATATAAATGTAAGTAAATATTTCATCTCCTTGAGTGAGGATCGAACCCACAACCAGTCCTGCGCTACGCCTGGCCTCAATTGACAACATGTTAAAGACTGGCCTCAATTGAATTGAAAGTGAATCACATATTATGGTCATATATTCAGTAGAAATGTAGACTACTACTGAATATATGACCATAATATGTGATGTATGTGGAAAATGTAATGTCAACTATATTACATTTTCCAATAGTGTCCCAAGTCTGTACATATATAAAAATCAGGTTTTATAGTATAACGAAAGAATATACTTTAATTTATTTAGTTAAGCACTAGCTAAGGATTGTTACTATGCTTATGTTTATTTTGAACCTAAACAATTTATTACTATGACCTGAAAAGGGCCTTTAAAGAACATTTCTTTTATACCGACCGTCATCCGAGTTCTAAACTTTAAAAATATTGTAAAACATTAGTTACTCAGATAGATCTTATAATTATTAGTCATTTATTTCAGATGGAGACATGTCTGCCTGTGGTTTCCAAGGGTCCTCGACAGTAAATATCGAATTAGATGTAGAAAACAGCCACTACAGATGTGGTCATTTAGCTATGACGTATACTGGGTTGTGCATTTTGCTTGCTTTAGGTGACGATTTGTCGAGGGTGAATAGAAGAGCTTTAATCGAAGGTATAGT
>DVQM01002204.1:0-10466 GCA_018231645.1 Heliconius ricini | reverse complement strand
GGTTCCCTCTGCCTACCCTGCTGTGTGCGGGATACAGCGTGAAGCTGATTTATTATAATAGTTGAAAAGTATTGTAAAATCTTTTGATGAAATGAAATCTCATAATTTTTACTTATTTTAATATTTTGATGAAAGTGTCTTTCTGAGCATATGAGTGTTTTGACACTAGTTTTCAAGATTCCTTCTGCCTGCCGTGAAGCTAAATAAACTTTATCGAATCATAAGTTACCATCCCCAATTATCAGGGTAAATAGAGAAAACACAGTGTCAAAACGTAGGAACGTACCCATAACTCTCGTTTACGTTATACCACTGCGCAACGATGGCCTCAACTTTATCTTTATCGTTAGGTAAGCATAAAGTTAAATTAATCTATTTGTATTATGTATTTAATTCTTATTCATCCTATTAGGGGATTTAAACTTCATCTCAGAAAACATTTTTCATTTATTTAATAAGGAAATGAACCCGTTATTTATAATTTATCTAAAATAAACAAAAATCTATAGTAAACAGATTTGTAGTCTATCTCATCGTATTTAAGTTTAGCAAGTTATATATTTTTCAACTCGAAGTCCCGAAGCTTCTGCACTTGAAATTGGCCAACTAATTAGTTCGATCTCAACCCATCCTCAGTTTATAAAAGGAATTAGCATACAAATTGGAAAGTTTCCGATCAACCGAACATATTTATAGTGAGTATTTGTGACTTTCGTAGTAGCGGGCATTTTCTATTAATAACATATTGTTATATTAAAAGGATAAGTAAGTATACTGAACTAATTGTCAATGTTCCTTAGAAATCGTAATCAAAGAAAATTAATAGAGTTCTGTTTGTGGACTATTTTCAAATTCTTTTTCAGAATACACCGGGAAAACAGTCTATTGCTAGAAATGAATTGAGCTTTTATCCTCTTTGAAAAGTAACAAATACTGATATACCTACTTAAAGTTGTCTACTTAAACCAGAACAATTGCAGCAAGCACATTGTAACTCCTCCAATATAATTTTATAGTTTCACGCTGTATCCCGTACATACCAAGATAGGTTGAGGGAACTTGGGAACCTAGTGCTGACACAGTCCGTTCCTATCAAACTTCCGTTTCCCCTCTCTCCGACGAATTCTAAAGGCATCTATCATGAAAATATACCTATTACAAAAACTTTACCTGGGTAGTAACAAATTAATTGAAAGTGTAAAACATTTTGAAATTGTATATGTAAATTATATATATGAACTAGTTGCTCATGATAAAATTTGATTAAAAATAATATAATTCTTATATTTTGCGACAATAGAATGTTGGTCAGTAACCGAACCATTTGCAGTTCATTATGTATTCCCTTAACGTAATGGAGAGGACAAGGGTACGATTCCTATTAATTACTAAGCAACGACCCTGGTCCAGGGATATCCCATCTTGAGATGCTGCAAAAACAATTAGAGATCACAAAAGCCTATCGCTGTCTTGAATTAAGTGGTAACTTAGGATAGTGGGAACGTTTTTCGTTAATGTTAAAGTAGCATTATCATATGGAAGGCTGCACTCAGAGATGTCAATTATTAAACAGGTAAATAGGTATATACGTACTATTCTAAATTCTAAATAATCACTTGAACATTATTTTTTAATGTTAATAAAATTATAGCGAAATAAAAATATGAACTTGTTAAAAGTTTTGGAAATAAAATCAATTACCGCAAGATATAATATAACATAATAAGAACAAAACAAATATAATTTTCTATATAAATATAAACAAATCAGTTTCGCTAAATAATCTTTGCTCATAAAAAGTCGATACGCCGAATGGTGTAAACATGACGAGTTAATTTCATCACTCGATAAAAAGTATACTTTGTCTCCATTTTATTATCGCAAGGTTCTATCTTATTTAATTAAGTCTTGTACGAAGGATAATGCGGTTCTATTCAAACAGGGAAAGAAAACAGATTTTGGCAAAATCACTGATACGTACCTGAATAAACTGAACGTGACCAAAACCAAATGATATGGTTTAAACTTATACAGCCTATAACAGGTGTGTTTGTTTGTCTCTCAATATCTGCGTGACTGTGAAGAAAAGAAATTTGCTTTTCACATCGTTTTTAGGGTTCCGTACCTCGAAAGGAAAAATGGAACCCTTATAGAATTACTTTGTCCATCCATCCGTCGTTCTGTCAATACCATTTTTCTCAGGAATGCGTGGAGGTATCAAGCTGAAATTTATAACGTATAACAGCTTCAAATTATAAGTTGATGCGATCAAAAGATACAGCCGTTTATGCCACAAATATTCGAAAGTACACCCACTACGCACAGATAGAGGAAAAATTGCGAAAAGTGAAACTTATATTTGTAGTTCATTTCATATAAAATATATTAGAAACAACGGTTTATCTTGGTCTTAAATATTTTTATTCTATATTATTTTCAATAAACTGTCCTATATCATTTTATTAGAGATATCAATGAAGCTGATGCACAATAGCATCTGGACGTCTGAGAGATCAGTCTAAGCCGTTTATCTAATTTGCATCAAACATCTCACAACTATTGTGTACTTATGTGGGGATAGATTAATCTCTTGTCATAATATTAGTTTTGTATTGGTCTGATGCTTATTACAACTGATTAGTTATATTCTATTCGTGTATGAGCTTGACAGAGTTGGTGTGGGCCAAGATATTTACAACATTTTTATTCGAGAATTAATAGTCCAAAAAGTTGTTATGGGAATTAGTAAAAACAAAAATATCTTTTGTTAAGTCAACTTCACCATGATAGACATCATCTAGGACCGAAGTCGTTGCCAAGATAATACAAGCAATCCCAGTTTTGATAAAATTCCCATGACCAACTTTCGTCTCAATCAGATTAGTCTCATCTCATTATAATATTCAGTGTCATCTGTCATCCATTAAGATGCAAATCAAAAATTTTACTAACAAACAACAGACCGACAGACACTGAGATATAATAATAAATAGAATTATGTAAATTACTCATTATTAGTGGGAAATGGAGTATCTTAACACTATTTTCCTTCAGTCTACTATACTATGTGCGGGATGTAGCGTGAAGCTGATTTTATTTAGTTTTTTATATGTAAATTACTTCCTTAAGCGAAAATCCAATTGAATAACTCGCAACTAATTTTGGTTTCTAGCTAAACCTATAATTTCTTAAATTTGATACGTACTCATATTATAAACATATTTCTATCAAATAATACCAAATAACGTTTCGCCAGCTGAATGGATCCCAAAGTAATAATATAGACATTTACTTATTGTTATGACAACACATATGCTATATCGTATAGTTATCGCTAGCAGTCGCTAGTTCTGTAACAAACATCCTAGAATGTATGAGAATACTATGAGTGTAATAAGAGTCAGCTTTTATATTGAATCTTATAAAGTTATATTACATTACAATTTGAAACCGAGCAAAAAGAATAACGAGCACGCCGTAATTCATCATTATTGTATTTATATATTCTTAGAATCAATTCCTTTAACATTTTCTGTTTTATAAGAAGTTTATAAGAAGTATCATGATAATCAATCAAAATTCCTAGATATTTCTATGATTTCATTGAAAAATTGTATTTATATAAAAATGCATTAAATATATGTCTAATTAAAATGTTACCTTTTTAACTGTTTTGCCATAAAACGACTATACTAAAATAAAGACTCGAAGCTTATATTAAAGGAAGGTTTAAACCATTATCACACTCTCCAGTCCAGTCTAAAGCGATGTCAACAAAAATGCACCTTGTAATAACATTTGGTTCTAGCCGTTTCGGAGTGTCCTCGTAGGCAGCGTGCGCGACCCAGATAGCTGGCACGCATCGCTGAACAGAACCTACGTGAGATTTAGCACTACTGGATATGAATAGGGCAATGTTAGGATTATTTTCTAGGTTTGTGTTGTTTGTTACCTTGATAATACAGGATGGTTCCTGTCCTGACTAATTTTGAGTGCCGCAGTGTATGCGTAAAGCATATTTTAATGTTTATGGGATTGTTGTATAGGCTGTAACACTTAGCCACTTTTACAAAAATATAATTCATGCTATATAACGTAATAAAATATCCACATCCTTCTAAATCTTCTAAAACACAAATTATAACAGAAAATTATACAAATCAACAAACAATTTAGTAACAGCCACATCAAGGCTCCATATCTCTATATAACCGTCGTTACATCTCGTTTATACAGTCCTGCAACGAAGCGTCTGGATAATTAAAATGCTCATGTGTTAGATTATGTTGCGCGATCCAACTCCACCCGAGCTCGAAAACATATGTGTGTACTAAAGTAATGTGAGATGTGGCATTTTTGAAATTTTATTTCAAATATGACTAGTTTTTTGTATGAAAGATTTATTATTTGTTGCTTCGTTTATTTGACAAATTAATATAAGTTGATGAGATAATACTTTTTGTATAAAATTTTGGGTGGGAATTGATTAAATAAATTAATACCACTTTTTATGAAATCATATTTTAGTCCCTAGCTTAGCGAAATGTAGTGTTCAGTGAATCTCAATAAATACACTTTGTGGAACATATAGATCTTGCATTTTTTATATTCAGGAGTACTTAATGCTTAGTATGTTAGCGATTTGTACTCGCCAAATTTATAAGAACAAAACAAAAAAAATCTTTCAGTCTAAGAAAAGTCTAACATTAGTTTTTTTATAAATGAGATATATTATTATTTTTGGTAGTTATCCTGTTATACTCCAACTTAAGTCTTTGCCTTATTTTTCTAAGTTTTCACAAAATGGCCAAACAATGCATTGAAGTGTAGCTTAGGGAGCTACGTACAATATTTTACATGAACTCTTTCCGACGACAACTTGATTATGTTCTCGTACTCTAGAGCTTTTCTTTCTGATACTTTAGTTGTAGTATAAGATTCTCTTTAACGTGTTTTTCTTATTTTATTGTTTGGTGCACATATTCGTACCTAGATTTTATCCCTTTTGTTGAACATGCTTTATTTATGATAAAATACGTTTTCTAGCTTCATCAATTGTTACTTTACAGGTCCATAACCACGTTTTAAGTGACTGGACTCTACGCCGTACTTTGTTCACTAAAACGGGTAAAAGAAATGAATTGATTTTCCCAAGTCGAGATAGATAGATGGTTGGATAGACAGACCATTGGTATTTGGTGTAAATTTTATACAATGTGTCTAATTTTCTTATTAAAAAAACAGCTTCAAGCTGTATCCCGCACACAGCAGGGTAGGCAGAGGGAACCTAGTGTTAAGACACTCCGTTCCCCACCTCGAGTGAGGATCGAACCCACAACCGCTTTAAGTCACTATTACAGTCCCACTTCGTGCCACTGCGCCACGACTGGCCACTAATAACATAAATATTAAAATTTATCTATATAAAGAACCAAGAAACCTAAGGCAATCTTATAGAACATTAACATATTTGTAGCGTCCCAATTTTTATAACATTTTTCAGTATCGATGGCAGTAGTAAACAACGAAATGCCTCAATTCGTCTTCAGGTACGGACATAAATAGTCTAAGCGGAACACGTGACGTGCGACCCCTTCCGGTGACTGAGTGGCACTAGGCAGGCACAATTGAATTGTTTTGGTTTAGTTGTATTATAAAAATACTCTTTTATTTACTTTCGTTATATATTTTAAGTACAATGTTTAGTTTTGTATAATTTTCGTATCATGTGTTGAGTTTTGCTATTCAACACGCAATGGTTCGAAAGTTGGGTCCATCCATTTTCTTGTGTTTTACAGAAAATATAGTGACTCATCACTTTGTTCTATCTATTTTTATAGAATCTGTTAAATTAATTCTTAATAGGCCGAAGGGCAATGAAGGTATGTATCGAAAATGCCCATAGTATTAAAAGGTATTGGTAATAAAGGGCTTCGATATGCAAGAAGATATTTTGTAGTTTTCTGTTTTCTGTTGGTCTATCGTAATCAGACACTTACGATTTAACTGGTCAAAGATCTGTACCTGTACGACCTATTACTTACGCATAAATATGTTTATTTTTTTAGCTTTTCTTTTTCATGTTGTATCTCGCAGATATCAGAGTAGCGAGAATTAGAACCCAATGTTAGAACACTCCCCACTACGAAATCTTTACGAACTTGTATCGAGGGCTAGACAAACTTCAAAAAATCTATAATCCTTAGAAAATATTAATAATATTAAACTTACAGAGCACATTCAAACTGGAACGTATTTTAAAACAAAACTTGTTCATTCCCAGGTCTGCTAGACTCCTTACAATTGGCACGATCCGATATTGTTTTTGTTGAATAAAACTTTCATCTACTACCGCGCATACTTACTCTCAATCATCCACTTTATTCAGGACGTGGCTTGAGTTTTAATCCCGAAGACAAATACGCTGTGTATGCTATTGCTACTGGCAGTGTAAAATTTTGTATACAAATTAATGCAATTTGACTGTATAGAGCTGGTGTATGAAGAAATAATAGGTATACGTGTTGAGCATTTTTAATGCAGTTTTGATTTTTTTTATAGCTTAGGTTTTTTTACAGCTTTTTCGCATATGGAGAGAAGGTAGAGTGTTAAGGCAAATGCATACTTCATGCAAAAATGATGTTATTGCATTGCAAAAATATGTCCATATATGTAGAAAGAATATCTGTAAAGTTTTATTGCAATATTTCAAAAAGTGCAAATCGTTATTGTTGCGTCAAATTAGTTATTTTGAGGCTCATTTAAATTCAAAATATTCTTTATTTAAAAATACATTTAAGAGAACGTTTGTACTTATCAATCGAATAAAACTAGATAAAAACATGTGAAGCATTTTTGCTTAAAAGAACCTACAATTTCTGTGTAAGCTGTTAGTGTAGTTATTTAGTAGTTCTCGTATGATTTATATTGAAAATACCTTTGGGAAAACATAAAGTGTGGTGTAACACTTAAAAATATAAAAAAAATGTATTGAATTTTTTACATTTCCTGTCAACACACAAAGTCAAAAAAAAATCTTGGTAAGTACTTGAAGTTCTGCTACGCGGGAAGCTTCACGCTGTATCCCGCACACAACATTGTAGGCAGCGGGAACCTATCCATTCACCAGTGTGTTATGACACTCCGCTCCTCTTTTTCTGCGCAATTCTGAAGGCATTGCGTATTGAGTGGCAGAACTCAATGCCACGCTTTTGCCTTAATATCAGAGCGAAGAAATGGAATTATAAATTTAAGCAAATATTTCATCTTTTCGAGTGAAGATCGAACTTACAACCAGTCAGTCGGTTTTACAGTTACACTTTGTGCCATTGCGCCACGGCTGGCCTCGAAGATCAAGATATTTTTATTTTTATTAATATGTCACAGCTTCTAATTGATGAACCTGACCTAGAATTCAAACCCATGTCCTTGTCCCTTTGTATACGTCACAAAATAGATAAAAACTCCATTAAGTACATTCTTTCACTTTATAAAAGAAAAGAAAATCGCCAAAACAGTTTTTCTATTATAAATTTAGTACAGGACTTATTCTATTGGATAATAACTTCGATAATCTTATTTGGGTTTTTTCTTGTTATTTAACTTATATAGTGACATTAAGGTAACAATATTTCTTATTAATACAGAGGGTGTACCGTGACGCAGAAGAGCAGTGATGACTGCAATTTTTGTGGGTTCGCTACAAACTCAACGCAGAGTCTTCCTTTAACCAGAACTCAATTCACCCATCTGGGAACCTAAGAAAGGGAGTTTCTACCCTCCTTTTGCTTACCCTGGTGTATGTGGGATACAGAGTGAAACTATAAAAAAAATTTTTTTAGTGACCATTTCATAAATGATTGCAGGACAATTTTATATTATAAAATAATATGTCCCAAAAAAGTTTTTCGTTATAAATTCTATTTACTTTTACAAGTATTTAAAAAATTTAGTATGCATGAATATAAATATAATTGTTCAAATAAGATTTCTGTTTCGTGTTTAGGGAGTTAGCTCACTAAATTAAGTAATTTTGTGGCCCTAAAACTGGCTCTTTGATGTCGATCACAGATGTAATCAAACGTACGTAACGAAGACGAGAATTATGCCAGATGAAAGGTTAGCTCAAACTCAGACGAGAATATTACAACAGTTAGCTGCAGTGGAGAAAATTAAAATTTGACTCGAAAACGAAAATCTTATTATAGTAATTTTGTTTTAGATAAACGGGGTGATTTTGATTTTAGGGATTTATAACGAGTGTAGCATACTAGAAATAACTACGTGATCTATGGTCAATTTTACATAAATATTTTCTTTTGAAACATTACAAGATAAAAATCGAGTAAGCGTTAATGTGTCATTTAGAGTTTAAAGGTATTGTGTTATAGTCTATTAATACTTATTTATTAGATTTTAAAAAAGATTAAATTCAAAATAACATAACTAAAATTGGGACCAGTCGTGGCACAGCAGCGCAGTGTGTGACTGTAAACGCGACAGGTTGTGGTTTAGATCGAGGTAATGGAATATTTATGTAAATTTAAATTTCAATTTCTTTACTCTGATGTTTTTAATTTACGTTAAATGTACAATTTATCATTGCTTACTCTCATTCAATTAAACATTTCATTCATTCATCAAATTAAAAATTAAATTATTTGACCATGACATCGTGACGTGTTGTAGAGTGCTTTTTAAGAATGTTTACACAAGCAAAGGGGATCGAGTATTAAAACACCACGCAACGCTTTAATTTTCGAGACATTGCGTGTTGTTGGCAGATTTCAACGCCGCCTTTTGTATTGGTAAGTATCAGGGAGACGAAAAAATAATAATTCGCTCGGGTTAGGGAAGAAAATGGTTTGCTTAGAATTAACATACATATTAAATTCTTATCTCTAAATATAAATCTAATTATTTATTTTTAATATGCTTTCATCTACATATATATTAAATGATATTAAAGTGGTAGAATTTCCAAAATCACTACTGCACACAGAGCACAGGTCATTGTATATTTACAACTAGCGGGCGCACGCGGCTGCACCCGCTTTTACTACCCTTAGGGGTGAATTCTAAAAAAATCACGTGACATGCGTTGATAAAATATTTTTAACAGTCTGAATCTAAATTTCTATAAACATCGGTGGCGATTTAAAGTTTTTTCCATATTCCATTTTCATATTTCCTTTCAACCTCTTATTTGAATCCTTAGGATGATTTCTAGCTTTAAATTGACTTTTAAAGCTCATTTCTAGCTTTAAATTGACTTTAATTTATAATTTTCATAATTTGGTGGGTTTTTTGTTTACTTTGAATGTTCTTTAAATATTCAAAATTTATGTCTTAAACTGGTAAAATCATCACTGTATTATTTATGATAAATTGAGTTGTAAACTCAATCATTTATGTCTTTTTTATATCTACCCTTTGAAACAATGCAACTGCATCACTAAAAGTGGCATATGAAAAAAAAAATATGACAGTGATATAAAATAAAATACAGTTCAACACTACTATATTATATTTCGTATCATAAAATAAATTTAGCAAGAACGTCTCTGAAGAGTAAAAATATGAACAATATTATGGAACATCCATTATTTCAAAGGGATGTCACCCAACTAACTCTTTATGTATAGGGCGTGGATATAAATCAAAAACTCCAAATGACAACGGAACGGAACAGATGTCAAAACTTGTGTTGCTGGTGTGCCAAGGTTTGGGGGAGATTAGGATATTTTCATGGTGTTGGGATAAACTCTGATAAGCTTTAAGTTAATTTGTATTTGTGTTTAAACTAAATCTTTTCCATCCTGCTTTGAAAGCAGCGTCATCTTCAGTGTAAATATTCTTCTATTTTGTTATCTATTCATTTTATAGAGATTTTATATACTGAACCACCCAACCCCCAACCAAATTATAACAAACAAAACTACGTTTCCAAATATCTTGATTGATTTTAAACAGTAATTAGTCCTGCGACAAAAGTAGGTCTGAGAGAGCGGGAACGAATTGTCTGGGTACTAGGTTCCTTCTACGATATATAGGATACAACGGGAAGCTAAAAATATATTATGTATATATTGTAATAACTTAATATTGGTTACCCTACGTTGAACATGAAATTTTAGCCCGCGTGTAAACTTTTCAGTTTTAGCAATCCATATATTTAGATATATGAGCGGAACACACTAAACAAGATCTATCGGTTCAATTGTATTCCAATTTTCGCCTTCTGACTAGTGACATTTAGTTCATCCGCTCGTTATATATATTTAATTAAGAAAAATACTGAAAGATCTGTGTATTTACTTGTTTTGTGAATATTAAGTTTTAATAATAATAATAATTTAAATATTTGTCCTTAAAGGTATTTTAAATATAATATGTATGTATAAAATATTTTACTAAATTTTTAACTAGACGAGAAACCTAACAATATGGTATATATATATATATAT
>DVQM01002203.1:0-10467 GCA_018231645.1 Heliconius ricini | reverse complement strand
CCACTCAACATGCAATGCCTCCAGAATTCAGCAGAAAGTGGGGAACGGAGTGTCTAAAAACACTAGGTTTTCTCTGCCTACCGTGCTGTGTGGGGGATATAGCGTGAAGCTGAACAAACTTTAGTCGTGTAGTTGTATCACATATTAAAAACTTTATTTTTATTAATATGAGGCCATCAGATAGATGAAGAAAAAAGATGGAAATTTGAAAATATTGTCTTGATACTAAGTTTTCTATTTTCTAAGTTTTCTATACTTAAAACTTTCAATTTCCTTTCAAAAGAAATATTTAGTATTTCACTTCGCTCTGGTAACTGAGTAAAGCGCGGCGTTAAGTTCCCCCACTTAACACGCAATGCCTCTAAAATTGTGCGGAAACTGGGAAACTGATGTGTCTTAATGAAATAAAAAAAGTTCACGAATTATCTTTTATTTTAAACTAAATTATATAAATAAATCAATGTTATAATAATAATTAATTCATAGACATTTTACATAAATGTAGATAGTATCTACTTAGTATTTTTTTGAAAAGTTGGTTTTTTGTATAGCTGCGTCTTGTAAACCAAAAATGATATATTTCAAATTTTTGATTTGCGCAGCAGTACAAAAACTTTAAAGCTCACACTCAATAATACAAATAAAATCTGTGGGTTTTTTTCAATGAATTTATTTTGAACTTTATAACACGGAAGGTACAAAGGCGATGTTGGATCTATCGTTGCATACTATTAACCACCCTCATTTGCGTCTGGTCAATGACAGCCCTGTTTTAATCAATAAGTTCTTTTTCGCGCCGCGTCCTTGGTTTTTTTTCCCCGGCGCGACAATCTGCGCGCATTACACTTAAAATTATATGTCAATCAACACGTATTTTTTTTCATATAGACTTTCTTTATTAAATTTTACCTTCATCTCACATATTTAGCAAAAAGCTCCACAAAAAGGCAAAAGCTCGGCCAAAAAATCGTCTACCGAATATCTCGTATCGCCAGTCTTGTAGCCATTTTAATTATTATTTAATACCGAGGGACGAGCACGTGGCGACGCGCTCTGTCTCGCTCGCACCTACGCTGAGCATAGACGGCCGCCGCTCGCCCTCCCGCTCGCACGGAGCCCACTTACACACATAAAAATAGTGAATAATAAAAAAATGTGTACACATTTTTTTCGCTTAACCGCTCTACGTATGTGTGCGTGCGCCTCACGCCGCTCGAGCGGGACGGCGCTATACAAACGAGCGGAACGCCACACGCCCCACTCCAATTTTTTAAGCTCCGCTGTCAATGTTGGCGTCCGTGTGATTTTTTTCATTTTATGTGTTAGTGTACCCCTCGCTTGGTGTAGTTCACTTTTTCTACTATAGATCTGAAATTCAGTCTCGTTTTTGCCGCGTCGGTCTAAAGGCGGGCGAGCGGGCGTTTTATATTGCATTTTTGTAGTCACTGAGAGTGGCCGTCGTTGCCTTAGCAGAAGCCGGCTTGGGAAGCTCGCAACCGGTGCAAGCGCAAGCGAGCGATAAGGACGGCACGCTCACGTGTGAAATACCCACAAACGTACCAAAATATAGAACACGAAAATATATAGATAATATATAAATATATATTTAAAAAAAACCGGCAATACACATCCTAGTAACGACGCTCCGCATTCACAACTCTAACTCAGGGTCAAGAGTACGGCTCGGCGGTTTTTTTTACCACCACAATTTTTTTAAATGTTTATTTGCCGGGGACACGTGAATTTTTTGACATATTACGGACCAAATACCTGGGACTGCCGCCTTTTGGACGTGTTGTGACGCTAGTGTTACCTTGATTATGTGATATTTTTTAAGTGACATTAAAGATAAGAACTAACTGTGATTTATTATGGTGATATCGGTGAATTGAAGATTAAAAGAATAGTGAGAGGTGAGTACAATTTTTTTTATTAATGCGAAAACAAGAGCCTAGTAGGGGTAAAAAGCAAGAACTGAGTAGGGGTGAAAGACTCCCCTCAGAAGGAAAATTTACGTAATTCCCCGACTGAGATGGCTAAAATAATAGGACGAGCTGCCGCCGTCTTTTAAACACGACCTTGAATTTCGCCCGAACTAATGTATACGGAAATATTCGTATGTATTATATGCGGCAGTGTACTTCAAGTGACTTATTCTATTGTTTAAAAATATTTTATTTATTATTAATTACGAACTTGAAACTATTGTCGCTGTGAAGTCTATCGGAGGGAACGCGATGGATATAGATTCGAATCCCGGATGTAAAATGGAGTGACTGATCACTAACTTCTTTTCGGCTTCTTACAATTGATTTAATTCTGCTTTTTTTTAAATAAAAGAATATCTAAATAATTACGAAATGCTGTCCAAATTCTAAAAAATTACATTCTATAATTAATTTAGCGTGTTATCATTATTTCCGTAGTTACGTTAATAAAGTAACTTATCGTAGTTTGCAATGCTTTATACATTATCTTAATAAAAACATAAGATAAATATTTTAAATGATACTTACTCGAATTAAAATTTAGGTCAAACGCTTGAACTTTTGTTTTAAAATTGTAAAATTTTCTACCAAAAAATTGTAAACCGTATCTAACCGTAACTGAGTAAGACAAATAAAAAATACAGTTAAATAAAAATTGTTCGAAATCAATAAGTTTAAAGGACAGATGAAGCAACATTAACAATTAATTATCTATAGTACTCGAAAGAAATATCTGCGAAAAACTTACTTTGCACCCAAAAAAAAAACAAACGTTAAACAACCTTCCATTAATCGCTTCAGTTGCCACAAAACTGTTAGCCAATACAAAAATAATAATTTAAAATCTGTGCTTCCTATCACAAATATTGCCAAAGAAACAAAATTAAAAATCAACCGAGCGATCTCTTTATACAGTTTGATTGACGAAATAATTCAGCGTCAAGCCAAATGAAATAAAAGATATTCTAAAAACATCAATAGTTCAATAAAATAAACTTAATCACTAATTGCTTGTTGGATCATTACTAATACTTATTAAAGCGAGTGGAGAACGGAGTGTCCAAACACTGATATTTCTCTACTGTAAACTACAAATCTTAAAACAAATACCTCAAACCGTTTCCCTATTTTCGAGCGAGTAATGATTAAAAATCTTGAACTTGATCGACTGTGGGCCCCAAGTGCTAAGCCTTAGCAATTTAATATATGTAACTAGTAAACATACATTTTTGTTATACGGTCCTTATTTTTTAAGCAATAAGGATCAAGGTCCCGTAAATTGTATATACATAACAGCAAAGTAAGTTGGTCTAGTATTCTGTACGCGCAATTATTATCTTTGACAGCTGTGTATGGCCAGCTCCACAGGTACACTCGGGAACGAATGTGTAGCAGTTACGTAACAAATTATAAGTACTTATCTTTGATATATATAATGTATGAATACTGTGTTTACTTGCATGTTTAAAAGGTTGCTCATTGTAAAATTATGTGTATATGAAATAATATGCTGTAAACATTCATTTAATAAAATATTATAAAAAAGATTAATAGATATATAGATAGATTAATAAATCTATCAAAATAAGAAAAACCAAAAAGAAACAAAACCTCGGAACAAATCATGATTAATATCCATACATTGTAAGCGTGGTTGTACAAACCGTGTGATTACAGAAGCCTTATTCGTTGCGGCATGTGGGCTAGGGGCTAGATCATTGACACAACCTACGCGACTGCTCACTCGTCACCTGCTTGAAAAAAACGACAATGTTTTTTTAACTCTTTGAATCTAGTTTTAAATAGACGTACACAAGTGTCCCAAGTTGCTTAACAACTATTCAAAATAAACAGCCATGTATTAGAACTTTCCGGCGCAATAGTACGATTTAATTACACTTCACTATTCGGACAGCATTTCGGAGACATCTTATATTATATATTTCTTTGAAGTTGACACACTGATTACTGATTTCTGATTTCTGATCTCTTTTGCAGATAGAACGAACGAAGGATCTCGAAATATTCCATGACACAAACAGCAAAAGATACCAAGGAAATTTTTAGACAGCGGTATATTTTTATATGATAGTGCCAAATACACTTTAGAAAAATTATATTACTATTATTTTGAAACTTAGATAGGATATATTAAATAAAACCAGCAAGATGATGGAAGGAAGGACAATCGATTACCGGCCAGACGGTGGTGGCTTAGATTACCATAACTCGCCTTTAATGGCAGAGATACCAGTAGATAATTACTCACATATCCATAGAAGTATAGAACATTTAAGATCTATAGGAGTCGCTCCACCTCTCGACCCTCACAGACACTTGGCAGCTAATCTGACAGACTTGAGGAGGTATGAGCACCCTGACGACATACCGGAAATAAAGCCGTCCGTACTTAGACTTTCTGAATTTAAGAGTGGTCTTCACGAGATTAGAGTCCATAATGACCAAGAGAATGATGTGCAGCGGCAGATGACACCTCACGACGACGGCAAGGGATACAGCGCGCCCTCAACGCCTCTCTCAGAAAACGGTGGCCACAGCATTCAGGAAGAGAAGGTTAGCTATTTTTCGTTAGCAAAATGTAATTAATAAATTATATTTATCATTATGTTCTATCCTTGAAGTCTTCGGAAGTTTTCGTGTGTTGACGTCACCATTAGTAATATTCGGTTTAATACAATGTTATTATAATATAATAGTTATGAAGAATCACGATGCACGCTTGTTCCGCGTACTATAGACCATTAATCTTAAGACGATCTTCTATTTTTGGTTACTAATTTCCTAATGTCTAAACTAAGTACGTTTCCTTGTTGAACACTTGTCGGATCACGACTAGAAGAGCTTTCGACTAGATATTTATTTATTATTCATTATATTTTCTTCCTCGTCTCAAAGAGCACTTGAATATTATCAAACACATTTGAATTTTCGAGTGGACTACTCGTTAGCTAAATGTTATTTACTTGGCAATCGTTTTTGCCACTTTGGTTTAAAGAAATATGAATGTCCAAATTTGTTGTAGAATATTACTTGGATCTGTCTTATCTAATTCATATAAGAATAAAATCTGACCAAAATATCTAATTACACGAGTTTTATCTAATATGACAGAATCTACCAAGCTTTTTAGCTTCAACTATTTCTAATTATAATTTTTGATCTTTTTTGACTATCATAGAAATTCCCTATAGCAATATAACAAATGAATATCGCTCTTATATGACAGTACTAGGTGGTAGATTTGTAGTTTTTGTGAACGAAAGCCTTCCATTACGCTTGATGAGTCCGGATGTGCCTTGAGCGTACAAGGTCAGGCGTACTCAGGTCGATTAGAGGTTGTAAAGGACAATAAGTACGGTCTTATTCAATAGATAAAACGTTTAAGTTATCTTAAAAAATATATTACTTTTGAAGAAGAACTAGCATAAGTTAAAAGCTCGTTACAACAAGCTTAGCTTCGAGTAATTATTATACTCTTTTATATCATTTCCATCATCTTCACTCTTTATTTCGCATATAGTAATATAGGCAGAGAGAACCTTGTGTCTTGCGTTTTCCACTAAATTCCAGGTTTTACGTGTCGAAGGCAAACAATTAAAATAATTCATTAACCCGACTCAGAATCGATCTTACAATCATTAAGCTTACATTCAAATACTTAAGCACTGTGCCACAATTTTTGTGTGTTGTATATTATTTTATATATACAATTACATATTTACATGGAACTCTCCACGGATGCTCGCATCGTACGTAGCTACTTGACTTCAGAGCGGCCTTCCGGTGTGATTATTATCTAGTTTTAATTTCGGCAATTTCAAATTATATGTGAAATGTTATGCTAATTTTAATGAAGGATTTTATTTCATACTTGCTGTAAAGTTATCAGCGGAATCTTTTGCTAATTGTTAGGAATAGTTCGAGGGGGATACTATAAATGAAATAATTATGATTTAACAACGTGTAAAGGAATAGAGTAATATGTATACATTAAACATTATGTTTTAATTGTTCATATCAAAGAAAAGGTTATATGATTTTTTTCATAGGATAGTTTCTTTGTGATTTTTTTATAAGATACACTTGACAATGGCAATGTTGTGGTGGTATGTAAACGAGATTTCACATTTCTATTGGAATTAGCTACAATAATATATATTGAACACTGTCCTGGCCCAGCAGCATGTCCTTGTGCTGTAAGCAATGGTTAAGATTTTTATTCTTTCACCCTTTTGAAAGAGTGAATTAAATATTTTCATTTTCTCGTTTTGGTAACAATGCAAAGTCTAATTGAGTTTCACCACACAACACACAACTTCTTAAAAATTGGTGCGCGAGGAACGGTCTCAATATGAGGTTAGACTGCTGTATACAGCGTAAAGCTAAAAAAGTTAAAAATGTATATGATATATATATTTTTGGGGTTAAATTCCATTAAGATGTTAAATATTTTTTATAAAATCTTGCTAGATTTTTCTTTTCTCATTCATTTCATTTTCTCATCTCTCTCGATGAATCGTCTATACTCGTACAATATAAAAAATTGTAATAGACCAATTATCGTACTTTTCAAATAATAACATTTATACATTTCGTATTTCCAAGTTTTCGTACACACCAAATGAAATATAATAAGATAAGCTCGCTGACCCGGTAGAGACGAAGCGTTACAAGGCCCCTGATAAGCCCCCAGACGTTATGTAAACTATTGAACACTTAAAAATCACTACATTACAGGATATTCAATGTTATTCTCATAACATTGGTGATTTATTCACGATGCGAATAATATTTTGACACAATAGTATGATTTTGTATTATTTTTAGGGTTCCGTATCCAAAGGACAAAATGGATCCTATTACTAAGACTCTTCTGTCTGTCACCCACTCTTGTGTTCTTTCCTTTTATCTCTAGGCTAGACTATACGTGATAAAGGATTTTTTGAAAATAGGTAGGTATGTATTTTGTGGAAGACCACTACTATACCATAACATAGTGACATTTTTTAAATTAAAATTGTTTGATAAGATGAAATGTAGATATTATATCATATCTAAAGTAATATTAACGAAAAATATCAAAGTAAAACATAAATAAGCTTTTAAAGACGAAATTAGAGCAGTAAAAAATTTTTGTTTTCACCTTTTTTTTCATAATATCAAATACATTTTTGTTTATTTCTTTTCAACTACAAGCCTCGAAGTGTGAAGGTTAGTCAACATATAAAATTTTATAGAAAACGTTGTTTCATTGTGAGCAATTTAAAACGAATAAATAGTTTAGTGTCGATATAAATCGAAAGTGGATATTCCCAGATTTTAACATTTTATACATTTATCTGCTCATGTTTTGAGCACCTGGACTATACAAGCGAATTGGAAAAGGTTCGATTTCCACTGGTAGGAATGCTTAGGATTAAAAAACATTTTAGCAATAAACAAGGCTGTCTGAGAAGTATAAAAAAAAATAAAGTAACGAAAAGTCAAAATAGTATTGATATGTAGATATATGTTGTATGGCCCAACAGTTCCCATCAGAATTTCAATTACCAGGAATAACCTTCAGCTTTTGTATTATATTAACACAAATTTAAATCCTTTACATTTATTCTAAGGTTATATTTAAATACGTTGACAGTTAAGTAATACACATATTTTTTTTTATGCACAAATCTTTTTAAGCAAAGGCCAAATTACAATTGGTGATCGATTACAAGTACTTAGAATATATTGCAATATGTATAATATTTCTAAATTTTATTAGTAATTGTGACTTGTATGTTTATTTTTTTTTTAATATCTTAATTCTTAGTCACGCTCATATTTAAATTTTCAAAAATTTAAACATGAACGCGACTAAGCATTTTTTAAAAATATTCAAAGAATTGCATAATACTAATAGTAGCAGTATAAATATACAATTTTGTATTCAACTCAATCTGAATGTATCGATTCTGCACGTCTAATCTATCGATTATAAAAAAACCTGATCTGTTTCCCGCGCAATTCGGCGTCCGTCGAGAAACCGAATTCGTTTCAAGGCCACATTCCGAATTCAAACCATTGTCAATGTCGCGGCATGACGAATGTTTTCTTTGGCTAGTTTATGGCACTTTTAAAAATTGGAACATTGGGATGACGAAATTGGCGCGTGTTCAGTATGTTTAAAAAATATATATTATAAATTATGCAATGACGTGAAGTTATGTAATTTTTAATCTATATTGTTTCTATGGTCAATTTTATTGTTTTTACATTATCTTAGTTGTTAATAGGTAAAATATTGAACAGATTTATTGTGATTTAATTGTATATTACAAATTAATACAATAAAATAAAATAAAAAAAGATAAAAGTTATGATCAGCATAATTTAAAAGTCGTCGCTACAAAACTTGATTCAAGTTAGACATTTTATCTATGACCGCCTCGGAACGGTCAATGTCAGTAAAGCCTGCACCAGACTTGTCTTTTAAATATTTTTTGCATACATATTATGTATCTGTTATTTTTATCTAATTAACAAACAACTTTTTTTTCTTAAAGTTCATTGACTTCAATTATGAAATATAAAATAAGTATTATAAAATATTATATTTAATTGAATTTTAAGACACTTTTAAATGATAACGAATGCTAGGATGTAGATACCTATCTACCTACTTGACATATTTTTTACTGCGTTTAGTTTATAAATTTAAACATTTTGTTTTTTATCTACAAAATATATTTTGGTTAAAATAAATCAGCGAAACTAATAATTTCTTAGAATTCAAATTTTAAATAGCAACGAAATATAAATTTGTAGTGAATCTGACAAGTCTTGATACAGATTGTGTGTAGCGCAATAAAATTAACCCTAAGACGTTTTAAAAATGTTTCACATAAACTTTAAATGTATGGCGTTTAGAGTTTATAATTATATAGCATATTAGTTGCACGAAGGCATATCAACAAATTTACAATATAATTTTGATTGACATCGACCATTACGGGCGGGTTAGTCGTTGCGTCATCGTAACTACGGATATACATTCGTTTATTTTCGTCTATAACAATATTACGTTTGCAGCTGATTTTTATTTGAACACCTAATATTGAACTCAGTGTCAATGTTAATAAAGTAAGCGCAACCGCTATCTCGTATAACTTCAAAATAATTTGTTGCCTTCAGCTATTAGTGATCTCTTGACTTATGAATTGCTTATTTTTGTATACAAAAAATTGAAATAATACTAAATTATTTCACTTTTAATTATTTTTATACACATAATATGTATATATGTTGAATATTATTTTATTACCAAGCTACATTTCTTTATGAATAGTGTATATAACACGTACACGTACATACTCAAGGTTATATACCTTTTAAATGGTAAATAACGAGTAAAATAATAACCTTTTTGGATTCTAACAAAATTACACTAATCACGGCCCCGTCACGCGATTCGACTATCTTTATCTCTTGTATGATATAATTATTTTGACGGCTCTGCCCGGGGCCAACCCGGCGTTCTTTGAATCTGTTGTTCATAATTTTTGATGATTTACTTCGGATAATAATCAGAAATTCTATAATTTTATGTCTATGAATTCTTTATAATTTTAGAAATATTTGTTTTGGCATTATACATAAATTATATTATTTTAAATCATACAGGTATAGTTTTCATTGTTCTTAATTATGATTCTCAAAATGTAGACAACTATTTACTATTAAAGCACATTTATAATAGACTTTGTAAGCAATTTTGCATTTTACACGTACTATTATAGGTCATGCAAGATACGTCATATTTAAGTTAGGTAAAAAATATCCCAATGATATCTTATTTATGGTCATTCTATTCCCACAGCGATCTTGAGTCGTTAAGATACAGGTAATAAGCACATGTCCAAGAATATTACTTCCTTCAAACATGACTTAAATTAAAGTATTTTTGTTTGTATCTTTGAAAAAATCTTTATTCCATTTTATGTATTTAAAAAATGTTTTTTGAATATTTATAAAAAAGCCTAAGAGTATATCAAAGACATTGTCGCACCAGTAGATTAATATTTTTGGTGTATATTGTAGAGAGAATTTATAATATCTATCTATAGAAGTTTGTTTATCGGTTAATAAATTGAGAAAAATATTAATAAGAATAAAGAAAAAATAATGAAAAGCTTTATAAACAGTATATGTAATTCCTTATTTATAAATAATATTGCATTAACAAATCATGGGAAGTCTTCGTAGAAATTACATGTCAACGAAAATGTCATATGTTAAAATATTACGTTAAAGTTCTGTGGTTTGCCTCTTGCATTGTTCTATACATTCCTGTACAAGGGACTGAACATATGTCTATATCAATTGAAACTAAGTTCAGGTTGCTTAACATAAGTAGTTTAAAAATAATATTTTCGTCATTCGAATTCGAATCTGCATGCTATAATGTAATCTCCCGCTT
>DVQM01002202.1:0-10467 GCA_018231645.1 Heliconius ricini | reverse complement strand
TATATATATATATTTATATATACATATGTAGGTAACGCAGGTGCGACGGACGGACATAGCTCCCTTCACATAATGACTACTTAAAAAGTACAGTTGATTTCGTTTGTTTTTTCAACCGGCGGCGATCAGTATCAATTAACCGCGAAATAGACATTACCATCATATTTTATTGCAATTAATTGGTGTCTTTAACTTTGTGGTCGGAGATACCGGGTTCGATTACAAGATTGTTTATGTGTCTATTTACATAGCTTAATGTACTATATGTCTGTAGTTAACAAGTAGAACATAGTGTTAATATATTCAGTAGAAGTTTTAATTTTTTAATATTTTTTTTTAATGCGGAATTTAATGTTGCGTTTGTTTTAGAATGAGGAAATAAAAATAATATGAAGAAGTTATATCGCTGATATTTTATAATTATTTATTCTATTCCATTCAGGCCATTCTGTGTGATTCGAAACATCGACATCGACTGGTTGTGTGTTTGATTGCCGTTCGAGTTAATAATAATTAATATTTTCATTTCCTCGCTGAGTCCTTGATGGTAAAGAGGCAAATTACGAAATGCCTCCGAAAATGGGTGAAAAGTGGAGAAGTATTACAATCTTAACACAAGGTTACCAGGTTCCCACCGCCCACAATTCTATTGTCGGGATACAGTGTAAAGCTAACAAAGAAAAAAACATTCTGTAACCACTTTATTTAGATGAACTGAGTTTAAACTCATCTATCTCTATATCTAGTAACTCTATTTTAGTTCTACAGTGATTCAAGGCTCTAATCCATTTAAATGTATGAGTAAAAAACAACCTAACATTGCACATATTCACATTGTGGGTGCCTTTCCTATTCCAAGTGAAAAAAACTTAGGGAAGTATCTGGAACTTTTGACCGAATTGGCTCCAGAACACATACTAAAGCTAAAAAGAAATCATCTCTCTCATCACTGACGGCGCCTTCGTAGTAGTAAGCTTCATCCCACATATAGATGGAACCTGGGAACCTAGTACTAAGACAGTTTATTTCCATTAAGACATTGCTTGTTCGGAACTGAACGTCACGTTTTGCCCAATTACCAAAGCGAGGTGAAGAAAACATAAAATGTTGAAATTGAACCCACAATCTGTCACATTTACAGCCAAACATTTGTACCCTTGCGCCGTGCTTGGACATTGAAATATAACTTGCAATTAAAAAAAAAACAGCTTCCCACTGTATCTCGCAGACAGCAGTGTAGGCATAGGGAACCTCGTGATAAGACACTCCGTTCCACAATTTCTGCCGAATTCTAGAGGTATTGCGTGTTGAATGGCAGAACTCAACTCCGCGCAATTAAAAATTAGAAACTTTGTATATATATAGCTATATTACAAAATTTCACAAGTTTTAAACATTGATTTAACAGTTTAAATCAGAGGATAAATAAAAACGGATCCTGTTAATAAACACTGTACAATTAAGCGCGGAAATACCGAAATAATGACCCTCATAAGCTTTTATTTGGTAATCATTTTGACTTTTCACAATTTGTTCTTGTAGTTTTTTCGGTTAGTTTAAGTAAAAATGGTGCATGGGCGCATGCGCGAAGCTGTAAACGTGACAGGTAGTGGATTCCATTCCTACTCGAAAGGATGATATATTTAATGTTTTAATTTCTTGGTTCTGGTGTCGAGACTGAGCGCGACGTTGAGTTCTGCCGCTCCACATATGACTTCGAAATTCGGCGAAAAGTGTGGAGCGAAGTGTCTTAGCACTAGGCTCTCTCTGCCTACCCAGCTACATGGGATATACAGCGTAAAACTGAAAGCAAATAACAAATGAATAAGAAAAAATACGAGTATAATACTAACATGTGAAATAATTATTAGAATAGAAGGATGTATCAGTATATTATTTCCTTCAATTTCTTTAAAGAAACTTCCTCTAACTCCTTCTAAAAAAACCATTATAAATATACTTTTATTTATATCTTTTTGTAACTTCCCGCTGTATCTCACATTTAGCAGAGTTGAAACACTCCTCCTCATTAAAACATTTCCGTTCTCGA
Organism: Heliconius ricini; assembly: GCA_018231645.1. NCBI lineage: Eukaryota > Metazoa > Arthropoda > Insecta > Lepidoptera > Nymphalidae > Heliconius > Heliconius ricini. The sequence continues at coordinate 8,417 of DVQM01002202.1, read as the reverse complement.
CTTTCCACCTAATTCTAAAAGTATTGCGCTTTGTGTGGCGGGAACCAACGCGGAATTATTACATTGTAAACAAATATAAATTACATTCTGAAGGTTAAACCTTATATTTCTGCAGACTAACAAAAAAAAAACTTCTAACATAGTATTTATATTTTTTGTTTAATCAATTTACAAAAAAAATCACTGCCCGAGTAAGCACTGCATTATAATTTGTATACGATTGCGTGCCTAATTATTTGGCGTTATTGACTCGAGTCGATATTATGATTGAGTTGACTCTAGCTTGGTGTATACTCTACTTTAAATTTCTCATTTTTTTGTCTTTATAATAATTTTAGCTTAAATAATAATTCGTACTGAGTCGTTTTTTTTAAATTAGTTATTTTATTTTTTATATTGCATCGTTGTACTTAATCCCAGATATCAGAGTGGGCAGCGGAAACAAAAGTCAAACAGTGCGGTGTCCTCTTGTGTTGTGGAACTCTATGCCATAAATCACTCTGCAAGTTCTGGTAATTAGGAGTGACGCAATAAAATAATTTAAACATGACTTTTCCACCGAGTGGGATCGAAATGATGAAAAAATCGTTTAACAATATTTATATTGATCATTAATAAAAATTAAAAAAAAAAATAAATCAACGAACGACGAAAATCAATTCAATGGCGAACTCAACGCCACGCTTTTGCGACGACTGGGCTTAATTTATTTTATTCATTAATTTATAATCAGACTAGATAATTGCTAAATACAGCACAGTCTACAAAAAGTAAATGTAAAGTAGTAGAGCCAACTTCTTCCAATTTCCAATACGTCCATCGTAATTCGGTTGCCACCTACCGTCTGTCTGATTGATTTAAATCTGGAGATGAGATCATCGATCCTTTCCATTGTCATCAGAATCGAAAAGCACAATAAAATATTATATAACAGCCTTACTTATAGGAAGCTTTCGAACTGATAAAACAACTTTGCTGCTATCAAAAGTCTTATAGACCCTTATCATTATATAAATAAAGCTGTTTTTCTTTCTAAGATTTATTTTTAAATGCTTCTATCGTTACATAGTAAAAAATCGATGATTTTTAGTTTTGTGTTCCCATAGAAGTAGTATTCGTGTCTTTTCAACTGTGAGATGGATTAACTTTTTGTTGGTTCGGGATAAATTTAATTATTGTGATTGCGATAGTAGATAGTGTTGTTGTTGTGCTGTTGTGGTACTGTTATTTTTCTTAAAAATAAAGTTTTAGAGTCCTTTTATTTAGAAACCAATGTCGATTCAGTTTTGTCATTAAGTGCTTGAGTAAAACAAAACCTTGGATTGACCAATGGATTCATCGTCTTGCAGGCCGAGAAATTCAGAGTAGCTCCTGGGACTAAATAAGTTTCCCTAGTAGGAATCAAACTCACAACTATCGCGCACGCATAGTCGCACACTTGTGCAACTGCGCTACGATGGCTTGATATATGTACATATATATTAGAACACGATCGTAAATAAATAAAACAGTCCACGCTGTACCTCGCACACATCAAAATACGCAAAGGAAACTTAATGTTAAGACACTCCGGTCCCCATTTCCCGCTTAATTCCGAAGGCATTGCGTGTAGTAGTACCGTGTAGTTCAAGCGTAACCGTGGGTATGTGGCTAGTATTTTAATATTTCTATCCAAATTGCAAGTGAAATAATCCTTTATGCGTCTGAGAACAACGGGGAAGGTATTAAACTTTTTAAATATTTCACCCTTCCAGCCCTCGAGGAATTAATTAGGGCCGAAGATCGTGATTTATGCGTTCATTTTTAATCCCGATGTCCCTTTTGTAAGTACTTTCTTGAGCCAATGGTTAAAGTATAGGTTTTACCCGCTTATAAAGGTGTAAAGTGATTTTTGATAAAGTAAATTATTGTACAAATTATTTTGTTTTTGTTTTTTAAAAAAAATCAGTTTCACGCTGTATCCGCAGGCAGAGGGAACCTAGTGTTAAGACACTCCGTTCCTCACTTTCTGCCGAAGCGAAGAAATGGAAATATAATTTTAGATAAATATTTCATCTCCTCCAGTGGGTATCGAACCCACAACCAGTGAGTTTTACATTCACACTTCGTGCCGCTGCACGACGACTGGCCTCAACTTTTATGTTTTTCATTGTATTATTAGTGCTAATGTTTGCGTCTAGTATTGAGTATTCTTTATCTATACTTAATATTATAAAATCTTAGAGTTCATTTAGTTGAACGCGCGCATCTCAGGAACTACTGGTGTAAATGTATATTTGAGTTGGAGTTCATTTATTGTGCTTACTTTATCTGTTACCTTCTGCACTAAGATAGTTTAATGTGAACAATGAGTGGGTATTTTATTGATCACAAAGGCAAATCTACAGGTAAAATCTCAAGTAACTAACAAAAAAAACATAAATGAAAAAAATCTAAATCTTAAAAATCACAAAGAAAGCACAAACAAAATCTGATAAGAATGTATTTTAAAAGCGTGGCGTTATGTTTCGTCTCAATAGGCAACCTCCCAAAATCTAGAATGACATTGTATAACGGATTTAACATTGGCTTTCCTCTGCCTACTTTCCCATACGCGGGATACAGCGTGAAACTGAAAAAAAAAATTGAAATAATTTTCAACTACCCACATACATTTTTAGTATAAAATACCCACCAAACGAGCCATAGTGAGCGCTGCCTTACAGAAATTCTGTACTCAAGGCAGTAATTAGATGGTCCCGATTAAAAGTTCCCCTGTTAAACCTTTTTACGTTGCAGCTAAGAATTTGCTTACTTTGTCATCGACTTCTCGTGTCGGGCTCAAAGTTGGCGGAGTCTATGCAATTTGTGACTTTTTTTCTCTTTTATGTTATTATTATACTTCCTTGTATGTAGAGTTAGAAGATTGGTGAAGAAAAATTGTGAATGTATGTATGCATGTACGTATATTTCTTTTTTTTTGGTTTAGTTCTAAATTTTGTTGAAATAAAATATAGGTTTAACGCTGTAATTTATTAAAGCAAGGAATAAAACATATTTTTACTTCGTTCTCTCGATTAAAAATCAAACCGACAGCCATCAACTTACAATTAAAATTTGCTTTACAATTAAAAGTCGTCACTCTATAACGCAATGGAGTAACTAAAGGTGCTTTGGTCCACTATGCTAAAAATATGTTCACTTGGAAATATTTTGTAAAAAAAAAACCTGAACGAGCTTCTCCTTCTTCTAAAGCAGAAAAATGACAATAATATTTTTTATGAGTAGCAATCTGAAATGATTACACTTAAACAAAAATTATCACTTATAACAGTCTAATAGCCTTCTCAAACTTCAACAATTATCTAGGAGAATACATATATCAAACAATCTAATCAAATCAGCTTCACGCTGTATCGCGCACACAGCAGGGTAGGCAACCACTTTCCGCCGAATTATAGAGCCATTGCGTGTTGAGTGGCGGCACTCAACGCCGCCGTTTACCTCTACACCAGAGCGAGGAAACGGAACTGCGCCACGACTGGCCTCAAATATTATATGGTTTAATAAATAAAAAGAATAACTACCACCAACTTGTTACCACCTTCTGACACCTTCATTTTGCGGCGTCTCTACGTTACTGGGGAAAAAATTTATTCCTAAAATATCTCTGTCTCGTTTCTTCCTCGAGCGTCAGGAAGAGAGGCGAGATGATAAATTCCGCTTTGATCTCACCGCAGTCATGCCATGTGTTTTTTTTTTTGTACTTTTTGTTCATATTGAAAACTAAGAAAATATTCTTTAATCAGTCGCTTTGGAAATTATTTTGAGTAATCCAAATCCTTTCTTAAGAACGAGTTTTTAAATGAACCGTTTTTTTATAATCTGTAATATGCAGCACAGATAAAAAAATACTAGTGTGAACTGTTAACACAAGTTACTTTTTAGAAAACGTATAAAAATTTGACATTGTGAAAATATATATTTTTTAAAACTTCTAAATTTTTATAAATTTTGTAATGGTTTCTAGAAAGTGTTTTTTTAATAAGTACGGGACAATACTTTATTATTGTTAAAAATAGCTAACAACTATTTTTTAGCTCCACGCTTGTAATATGCTTTTAATTTCTCTTAGCTTCGCGATGTATCTCAGCGTACATCGTGAAGCTGTGTTATCAGCAGGACACTCCGAGGGAACCTAGGAACCTAGCGTTAATGCATTTCATTTCCTATTTGAAAGCATAAAGTAAACAAAAGGAAAAGAACATTTACACATAAATTTATTCGTAATTTGTTATTTGAATCCGTTATTGGTTTTTTTATTACAAATATTTAATTGATTTTGAACTTAACTAAATTGCCGACAATGTGGATGGATTTGGTTTTATTTATTATATATTTAATAAAAAGTACTGTGTTTGAGTTTAAAATAAGGAAATAGCATTTAAAATGTACTTTTTAATGTACGCGGTAAAGGTAAATTATGTTTGCTTAAATAATTGTTATAATAAATATACGTATTTGAAAGTGTTTAAATTGTTTTTTATGGTTTCGTACCTCGAAAGGAAAAAAATGTACCTTTATATCACATATTATATCTTATATTTTTTTATATACTTTGTTGTCTGTCCGTTTGTCCTCCTGTCAAGCCTAAAACAAAAGATACCAGCATTTACTGCACCGATTTTGTTGAATTTGAAACTTGAAAACTTGAAATAAAGGAACAATTCCGAAAGTAAAAATTTTAGGCTTTTCATTGAAAAAAAACATTATAAATTTATATTTATAGTTCATTTCATACTGAAATGAGTGTATATGCTCGCAAACTTAAGTTGGTAAACTTATAAAAGCTGTACTTCCCATTGACCTACGATCCAAAAGTAGGTGCGGAAGCCTTGGTGGACGAGTCCAACTCGCACTTTACCGGTTTTTTTAGATAACCTGTCCATGTAAAAGTAATTGGGACAACTTCTTGCCTTTTTTTGGATCTGCTTAATCTGGAGTGAGTACCTTAGCAATTTCTTTTTTTTTACTTTCACGCTGTGTCACGTATAGAGCACGGCAGACAGACGAAAAAGCGTCTCACTCTCAATCTCTACACTCTCTGTCTGATTTTAGAGGCACAGAGTATTTTCCGGAAAATAATATACATTACTTGTTAAGAGAGGATCGAACCCAAAACCACGGATTTTACAGTGAGTCGATGTACCAGGACGGCTTCCTTTCATCTATTTGAAAATTGCTAATCAAATTTGCAACAGTCGCTTGTTGTTGCAAAATATTTAATTTAGCTTCATGTTGTATCCCGCGTTTTATTATACCGCGTATTGCTGGGTAGGGCAGGTAGGCCAGAGAGATCTGGGAGCGCAATGTAAAGACAGTCCATTCCCATTGAGATCTTTCCGTTCCTCACTTTATTAACTCAACTCCGCGTTTTGCTTTATTACTAGAGTTAAGAAATGAATATATTAAGTATTTCAATCCCACAAGTGCAAATCGAACCTAAAACCTTCGCGTTTACAGTGGCATTGAGCCCATGCACTTTTGTGGTTATTATTTCTAAAAAATATAGAATATCCAAAAAAAACAATATTTTATTTAAGAGAGCCATCGATACATCCCAGTTCAAAGAAACATTCGAGAGTGAATCTCATCGTCTCTAGTACTACTTCGAAGCAATCTGTTGGAAAATGACAAGTGATACACAAACGTCAGGTTTGTATCGATCTCGACCTATTACGAATATTAAATTTGTATTGTTTACGGTTGTACATGTTACTTCCGTTTGCTATTTTTTTTATAATGTTAGAAAAAGTCTTAGCTTTTTGGGCAGGTAAAAAATTGTTAGGTATTCGTGGCGCACAATATTTCCAGTTAAGCTTTGGTAAGTAAAAGTTTTAGGATGGGCACGGGACTATTAATTTCGGGCCTTCTCCATTTGTTCGCTTTACTTATTTGGATTACATTACATCCAAAATGAATCTATTATTTATAATACATTAATCTTGTAACGTGGCTTATGTTGAATGCGCAGGAACTAGTTAGAACAGAAAAAAAATGTCTTAGAAAATCAATTTATCGAGAAAGTCGTAAGGATGTATTTGATACATCTCGTTAATCGATTCAATATATCCTATGGTATCAGCGGCCAGAATTATTTCGAATACCTTAAAAATTATATCATACGAATGAATGATTTTTTAATTTATACTTCTAAAAGATCACTATCAACATCGATATAAATAATAAATATAGACAGACAGGCCAAAATCGGAATACCAACACGTAAAGTGCAAACCTCGAACCTTCTCATCAGCTCGCCATAGCAATAGCAAGAATTTTCTACAAATCAACCACTTGTATTTTCGTTTTCCAACCCCTTTTGTTCGAGGGTCCTCCGCCCTGACGTCCTGTCGGCGTCGAGGGTTGTTTGTTATCTCGATGACTGTTACTCTTACTGTACTCTCTTACCCACTATTGGATTCCTTGGCCTTTATTAATTGAACTTTTAATGATTTGTGTTGTATTTTTGGGGATAATTGGAAATTTTTAGGTGGTTTGATTGACATTTAGATTTTAATGATATGGTTATTGTTAGGGTACTGTGTTGCATTTGAATAATGTTTGATATACTCGAGCAACGGAATAAAGTATAATTTCGGTGAATTCTCATTTCTTTATACTTGCGTAGAAATCGAGATGTGGAATGTAGAGCAACGTCTAAAAAAATTAACTTCACGCTGTATCCCGCATGCAGGTAGAGAGGTACGTCTAATGTAAAGCATCAACTACAGTTTGGGTTTTATAAAATCTATTATTATCGAGGGTGAGGCCAGTCGTGGCGCAGCGGCACGAAATGTAACTGTAAAATCAACTAAGCGCGGCATTGAGTTCTGCCACTCAACACGCAATGCCTACAGAATTGAGCAGAAAGTGGGGAAGAGTGTCTTAACACTAGGTTCTCTCTGCCTACTCTGCTGTGTGCGGGATACCGTGTAAAACTGATATAAAAATATTATTATATCAGGCAAATAATCGCTAATTTAGTTTGTATGAACATGTCGCTTTTTTTTTACATGTTATTAAGACAATTTATTGAAATTGGTTTTTCCAGCCCTGGTAACAAAACAAAAGGCGGAGTTTGTTTATGCTACTCAAAACGCAAATGTCTCTAAAATTAGGACCATCAGCTTGTTACAGATTGAGGGAGTAAAATGATTTCATAAGTTTTTTTTGTTATAAGTAATTGTTTCAGTTATCATGAACTACATTTTTTTTCATTAAATAGTTATAGCCTTGTAATAACGTAGCCTTAAAAAATACACCACAATTTCTCCAACTAAGTTCGTTTTAGATCTATTTTTCAAATTCCTCAAACGTTATTTAAATAAAATTGCAAAAAATCTATTCACGATTTTTTTCTAGTTTTTCATCGAAAATTATGCTTACAAATTATACTAGATATTTTTTTTTACATTTACTTCACAAAATATATTTTAATCCTCCCTCTTACATTAAAACAAACGTAAATCTTAATGGAGTTCTTATAATAATACTAATTACCTGCCAAATAAAAACAAAATATTGGTTCTGATTACAGTAGCGTCAGCATGTAACTTTAAGTAAATGGAATAATTCTATATCCACAAAATTTAACTAATCATATTGTAAACGCGAAGGTTGTGGGTTTGATTCCCACTCGGAGTAATGGGTTAATCGACACACCATGTCTTGAATTTGGGCGGAAAGTAAGAAACAGAGTGTCAAACCACATTATATATGCAATATAAACGCAATATATGTCGCCGTGTAACTATGAGTCCGTCGTGGTCTAGCGATACTGTCTCTAACTTTAACTGAGTCTTTGGTGGGTTCCCAAATAAATTATTTTCTTTTACTCCCACTGGTAGAAATATAATATGAGGCGTTGAAATACGACCAATATCTAGACAATTCGAGAACGGAGTTTCTTAATACTAGGTTCCATCTGCTTATCCTGCTGTATACGGGACACAGCGTGACGTTAAAGGAAATTAAACAAAACACGCAAAACATTTTCATGCATACCCTACCAATTTAGATTAGCTCTTCTCTCATTTTTTTTGTTTGTTTTTGCAATTTTTACAAATGCCAAATTTGTCGTCTCCCGAGACCTACTTAACGTGCCAGCTTCCAAACCGAGGTATTCCCTGAGAAGTAATCGTCATTGGTTTTTGAAAGATTTTTTTCTAAGAGTTTTTCTTTAATATTTTGACAATTATAATATTTTAATATAACGACTGTAAATGAAAGCTGGGTTGAATTCTCAATTGGTGTTATAAATTATTTTCATTTTATAACTTTGGTAGTGTCGGAAAGTGCGAAACAGTGTTTTAACTCTCTCTTTTCTGGTTCTACTAAATATTTTATTTATTTGTATATATATATATATATATATA
>DVQM01002201.1:0-10468 GCA_018231645.1 Heliconius ricini | reverse complement strand
TCCCGCCCGCCCTGCCGGTGCCTGCTCCGTCCGTAACACGGTAAACAATGACTAATTGATAATATACAGTACTTTATAAAGCTTTATAGTTTAAATTAAATATGATCGTTCAATATTATGTATATTCACTGTTGTGTTGTTATTTTTACATCAGTATGTAAATAAATAAGAACCACTATTAGTAAAGATTACAAAGTCACCCATTTAGACAATATTTTTAGACATGTATGCTTGGAGTAAATCATTTGGTCTGTATATTAACTGATATCAAAAATTCCACTGGTTGAATTAGTAGGACCAAACTAACTTCAAATGTCTCTGTATCGACTTCACCACCAGTACTTATTAATAACGATGTTGTACCTCACAGCAAAACATAGGTCTTGGTATCATTCTGCGTCACAATACATATTGTCTTGTCTACAGATAAGTGAGGGTCAGCAGAAAGATATTTGCCTCCTTAGAGTTTCTGAGACGGTGACGTAATTTTCTTCCTATACCTACTAAGACTTCGTTAGCAAACACTCTCCTTCTACTGTTTCTAAATTATGTTGACATTTGCTATCTTGATTTAAGAGAGGAGTTCTTAAATAAACTTGACCGTATTCAAAGTTTACGTATTACGTTGTCTTCTTTTTTCCTGCCATCACATATTTTATTCTTACCATTTAGCTCTTATCTTTACATATGTATATATTGTAGTGTATATTTATTTGTATGTATGTATGTTTATGTGTTACATACTTATTTTTTTCTACCCTTAAATTTGCACCTACCGCTTCTACCCTATCTAAATTTGCTATTTCCTCTGCCTGAAGGTCGCCTGGCAGAGATTGCTATTAAACAATAATTTTGCACATTTATATATTTTTATTGTATTTCTGTGTCTTGTGTGTACTTATTGTAAGAGTTATTGTTATTATTAATAATATGTATCGTTGTATTAAATAAGTTAATACACTGTAGGTACTCCAGCGTAGTCAAAGAGAATCACTTGATAATTGAAACACAGCACAGAACAAGAACAGAAACTCACCACAACAGCTAGAAACAATATAATCAAATTTAAACAATATTGTAATATAATAAATCCCTACAAAATTTGATATACGCCCGCTTGTTGTACCGCTGGTGAGACATTTATTTATTATGGCTCTTCATGTTCGATGGCGGCGCGGCGGAACGTAAATACACAGCCCGTGTGCGGAGGCAGGGCTGGAGGACAGGAGGACAGGAGGGACTCAACTCGGTGATTTGTGAGAGCGACAACTTAAATCATATGTATTGTCGCTGACCTGTACTAAAGGAAATAAATATGAAATTTAGAATGTCATGTGTGATGGTTACAAGTTTATTTTAAACATATTCATAAAAAGCCGGATAAGCACGAATCGGGCTCCCCCGCTGAGGATTGGTACAAAAATTGGAGATCTCGAGCTTTTTCTGAAGTTCAAGCTTAGCTTCCCTACAGTCGTTTCAACTGTACTTAAAGTAGTCGCTAGTTTAATACCAAATATTGGCACTTAAGGTTATTATTTTTTAGTATTGAACCTTAAATTTCCTAAACTAGTACCATCTCTAGATGTGAACTAGCTGTTAACTGCCAAATTTCATAATTCTAGGTCAACGGGAAATAATTTTTTATTTTTGGTTCCCTTTATACATAAAATATCAAATGTAGAAATACGACTTTTTTAGGAAATCAAGAGACCAAAGATTTGAGTAAATGGTTTGAATTTCAATTCGATATCTCAAAGATTTCCCGAGATAAAGACAGCTCTAGACGGACGGATGGATGGATGGACTTGTGAAGATGATGAGAAGTGATCTCATAAGGATTCTTTTTACTTAAAAGTTAGGGAACCCTAAGAAGAATTTAGAAAGACGCAAAGCTAAAACCAAAATAAGACAACAAGATGCTGTTAGAAAATACCTGTAATTTATTTTCCATTTTTATTATTATACTTATGGTGAACCTACATCATCTGCTATCTATTAGTATATTGTACTAACAAAATACAATTGAACGTCACACTGACTCACATTCCCTATCACATCCTATTTAACCCTACACACTGTACATCCGTCCGCTGCGGTAGGTAGGTCACACTACCTACTACCTAATAAAGTAGGTACCGTCGGATATGGCGTATCGACTACATACATTTTTTATCGATTTAACCAGAAACCCCCCGCGAGTCGTCTATGAGTTCCCTGAATCGCGACCAGCGCGCCTCGTGTTCCCGTATTTATACTGGAACGTGAAACGTTATATCCTTCTGTGACGACTGATCGCGGGCGTCGCGCCGTTAACACAATTTTGTTATTGTACAGCTTCCTTTGCTTTCATTGGAAGTATAAAGGCGTCAGAGGGCGTATAAAATATTATTAAATATTTTTTTTGTATAAATTTCATATTACATTCACATTTGGAAGTGACAAATGCTTATGATTTTTTTTAATACCTAATAAAGTAACACGTTCACTGCCATCATCAAATAAGTAATTGTAAATAACATTTTGTATTTAGTAATGTGTTACCATATGAATATGCCAAAACATTCAAGTCTTAATATGAACAAACTGATGACTGAAACATTGCCCCATACCTTCCTTAAATTTTTAACAAATGTACGGTACTTTTCCTGAAAATATGAGATATATAAATAGTGCCGCTTTACAAAAGTGAGATAGACCCTGACTCTGGGAACCCGGACCCTGTTTTGCCATCGTCAATTATTTGAAAAAATAATATTCAAACAGCTCATAATTTTCTTAAAAATTAACAATTCTTACCACAATATGTTTTCACCAAAGATACAAAGTGCTCTACAGATGCGAACAATAATGATTATATTTAGAATATTTATATGATATTATCATATTGACACCGGTTGTGGGTTCGATTACCACTCAAGAAATGAAACATTTAATATTTTCATTACTTCGCTCTGGTAATGAGGCAAAGCATATTATTGAAATCCGCCACGCAACACGCGATGCCTTCTTGGCCGTGAGCCCAGGTAACCAGGTACCCAGGTTCCCTCTGCCCACTCTACTATCTGCGAGATATTCTAATTAAACCAAGTTGACCTATGGCTGAACCACCAAACACAATATAATTAAAGGCGTGAAAAGTAGAAAAATACCTACACGAAATATATATTTCAATGTAATAATATTGCGCCTTACGAGTTTGTTTGTTAATGTTGACTTAAAATCCTAAGGGCGAAGACTTCTTTTTGTGACCAAACTTCCAAATGAACGAGATCTAAGCAGAACAAAAGCCTGCGACGTCTACGCGACGAACGCGACGACGACGACGACGACGACGACGGAGCCGCCGGAAGCACCGTACCTAATTAAAATGCTCCTCGTGACCTTTTGCACACATTAAGAAAATATCTCACACAGATCTTTCCTCAGGTATATTTTTTGTAGAGCTGCCTCGTTTTGCTAAAAAAATATTCAGTTTTACGAGTGCAGAGGTGACAATATTAAACTGGAACCGATATTTTTGTAAAATATTGCTAAAAATATATCTCAACGATTCATATTAATTATTATACTCCTTTAAGTAAATAAATAACCCTATATAAGTTAAAATGATGACAAAATGTGATTAAACATGAAAAATTCTTTATAAATATATGTATTGAATAGGCCTGCGTTTGACCGCATCCAGCCTGATGAGCGTTGATGCGGTCCACGGTGGTGCACGCGTGTCTAGTAAGTACCTGTTGAGTCATAGGAAACACAGCTGCTGGCAATGAGTTCCAATCTCTCGTCAAGCGTATAATGTACCTATAGATGTAAAACATATTTATAGTTCTTAAGCACATAAAATATTACATTATATAAAGAAGCATGGAGTTCACAGGGCAAGGGAATGTTCCAGGCAGAATGTCTTCGCTTTAAACTGGCTCCGGCAAAGTCCGGAACAAATTTTCATTTTACCTTCTTGGTGCAGTTGAAAGGAGACTATTTATGCATATTAAAACGCACTGCGAGCGCAGACAGCGATTTTAATATTTCGTATATTCCTGTAGGGTTACCAAAATATATACGTATAGTACTTTTTAAAAATTAAAAAAGACATTTATAAAAAAATAACTTATTTCTAAATGTCAATGTAAAACGTATATCTATCAATATAGGTGTGTAATAGTATCCTTAGCATGTCGTTCTCTCACTAACTACGGACATGTAAATGACAGTAGATATAGTTCTTATAAAACTTAGTTATTAGTCTTTATAAAATTATGTGCTGAATATAATTAAAAACCATTAAACTTGAGTATAAAAGAAATAATAATATTATAGCCGGCGGTACCCTTGTTATCGCAACAGACGCACCCCTGCGTCACGTCGTCGGGCGCGGAACAGTTCCATCTATTTGTTCGTGTGTGATCCCAAATATTGCCGAAAGTTACCGAGTTTCGAAACTTTCATTGTTTACATTGTAAACAGCTCATTTTGTAGACGATTTGTAATATTTCTCTTTATACTTTATTTTTACTCTATACTTGTTTCACACAAAATCAAGTCTGTAGTAAATACTCACTCTCCTCTCTCTGCCATGAACCCCGGCTAATGTACGTATAATTACTTATAATTTTTTGTTCAAAATTTGTGCTCGCTTTTGCTCACTTAAAGCAAATTTTATCTTTTCCAATAAAAAAATAGATATATTTATAATAACAGTATCCAATGAGTAAAGGTGTTTGTTATTGCGGTATAACGGAGGCCCGCCTCGCCCCGGTCCGCCCGGTCCGCCCCGGTCAGGCACAAATAACTTCTTGGACAACTTCCCTACTTCAAACAGCGTTCCTCCTTCCCCTTACGTTCAGAGTAACTTTCAATAACAACTCTGTGATGTTATTATTCGCTTTTTTTGTACAAATAAGCTGATAAGTCTTCTCAAACAGAATAAATATATAACTTTTATGTTCAAATACTTTATATCTAAACAGGTTTGCAAGCTATTAAGTCGCGTACTTGTAACAGAACATTTAAAAGAACCTAAAACCGACTGGTGTTGGGTTCGATCCCCACTCGAGGAAATGAAATATTTACTTACATTTATATTCTTGTTTCTTCGCTCTGGTGTCCGCAGTGTATTATGTAATAAAATATTAGAGTTAAATTGCTTCAAAGAAAAACTTATATGTGGATATTATAAATAGAGCGACATTTAAAACGGAATTTGAATCTAAGAACATGCAGCACCGAGCGAAGTAAGAATTTAATAACTTTTACATTATCAAAAGGAAAATCATTCTCATAAATATTAAACTCCAACGTTTTTCTACGATTGAAGAAAAAATAATTCCTTAGCTGTCGTTTATATAATCATTCTGAAAATTATTTTTTTTGTATATTCGAAAGACTTTTCCTGGTTATATACAAAATTATTTTTCATTGAAAGAAATATTATACGTCACTAAGTGACTCGACCGTTGATAACGTTTTGAATATGATAACAATATGGTCAGTACTACATAATTTTGTACATAAACATATTTTTTTCTTACTTTCTTAAACAGCACATTCCCTGTAATAAAAACTTCGAAACGCTGCGTGAGTCCAAATATTTTATTTGATTAGATTCTCGCTTTTTCTCGCATATAACAGTGCAAGTACCTCAGGTAGACCGAGGGAACTTAGATACTGAGTGTTCGGTAACGGAACTCTGCACTATGCATCCACCAGAGCGCAGAAATGAGAATAGTCCACTCCTCCGAGTGGGAAACGAACCGATAACCGTCGCGTTTATTCAAACTGTCCCACTGTCACGACACGCACGACGGCCTCGATCCCATTACCTCGTTGTACTTTAAACATATTTCAATATATATCGCGGCTTTGAGTTTGCCACTAAACACGCAATGCCTCCAGAATTCGGCAGAAAGTGGGGAACGGAGTGTCTTAACCCTAGGTTCCATCTACCTATCCTGCTATGTGCAGGATACAGCGTAAAGATGATTTTTTCTTCAATTTATATACAATCGGCACAAATCCTTTCACAGTTGCTTAATTCGTCTCTTTTTGTTAATCTCCAAGAGGGAATAAATATACTTCAGATTGTAAAGATTAAATTGAAATCAGATTACCGTATCTCAAGCAATATAAAGAGATGACACCGAACGTCAATTACCATCCGGACTTGTTTATTTTTCCTTTTCCTTAATATAATCGAACGTACTATTTTTTTTTAAGCTCTTTGTGTTCTTAATACTATCTTGAGTTTAAAAATAATATTATAATTTAGTAAAGTTTCTTTACCATATTTAAAATTAATGCAAAGCGTATGTTTGTTTTTTTATATTCTTCATTTTTCATTCATTTATATCAAAACTGGATTCAACTTCATTATCTCTTTAATGTAAACATGATATTATAACTTGATGATATCCAAAAAATATAATATGTCAGCAAAATCATAAATATTATCTGGTACCGGCATTACGAGAGACAAAGTTAACAGAGTCGTTGCTGACACTAGACACTAGACACTAGACACTAGACACTAGACAGGCCGTCAGATGTTCCTTAATTAAAGACTCCATCATACATGATATTTTTGATTATACTGTTATGTATTATTAAGGAACTATTAAAATATTTTTGCCTTAAAATACTAGTTTAATATTATTTGGTAAAAAGATTTGGCAACACATTTTTGTTATTGGTTATGCAAGCTGTGGGTATCGCACGGTGAATCAGCTGAGAGGGTTCGCGTGAGTCACAGACAAATAGCGCGGACACGCCGGCCATTTATAAAGTAGGATTTATTACAGTAGACGATAGCGGTGAGCAGCCCCCTCTCCGCTCTCCACTCTCCGCCCGACGCTACTTTTTAACAGTATTTCTTTTAAAATGTATGCTTTTGCCGGCTTTGTACGATCGAGGTCACGACTGCTGCACGATGTCTTGAACTACTCGCAAGTAGGTACGTGTGTAGGTATGTACGTGTAACATATCATGAAGCCGTCACATCCATTGAGTGTGGAGTGAGAGGGAGCTCCTCCTCCTGTCGGCCTCTTGGCAGGCACTCAATAGCATGTTCCGCTTTATTCAAATTGTGTTTCGGACAGATTATTTGTATACGACATTAGCGAGGTGCGTGTGTGTGTGCGTGCGTGCGCGGGACGCAGCGATGGGTACCACTTTTAGGTGGTACGTGGTAAAGACGTCACTTATCTTCTACTGTCCAGCTGACGTATACTTGTTATAGGTGCCTGTAGTGCCACTGCATCTATAATGGCGGTTTGGACCATCTTATCCGTCTCGACCTCTGAAGGAAAGCAGTTGTTTTAAATTTACATTTTGTTGATTCAAACAAATTTTAAGTAATATATTAAGTATTATTTACAAATACAACGTACTAAGTTTTAACTCGTTTCTACGCGTCAGTGTACATTGTATTCACAAGTACCTGTAGCCGCAGTCGCCGGTCCCGCTCACACTTCGTTCGCTCATTAAACTTTATAATTGCTTTCTAATTCGAGCTCCTCTGGAACAGTGCTGTGGTATTCTGTGCGCGAACTCGGCGTTGGACAACAAAAAAACATCATAAAGGAATTCGTTCGATTGAGGGCGAATCTCACAGGAATTCAGAAAGCGACTGAAACGATGAAAAAGTAACTTTTTCGAATATTACGGCAGCGCGTTTAATTTAAACTTCTCTCGAGGGGGAGAGGGTGAAATATTAAAGCGCTATTTTTTAACATCACCAAATTAAATGCGACACCCCATTTTTTACTAAAACACACAATTGCAAGGCGGTGGAGGCCCGCGAAGGAGGCCCGCGGAGACGCACGCAATAAAAATTTCTCAGTATTTTGTAACAATTTGACACTCGAGGTCTGGAGGTCTGGAGGGGCACGCTGACACGCTGACACGCTAATACATTACTTAAGCTCGATTTTAGCTTGACGCCAATTTCCATCCGTCACCAAACTTTACTCGGTATGAACAAAGTATTAACTAAGTAGGCACGTCATGAAATGGCATCGAAATGTCGATATGTTCAAGTTTATATGCTAGGTTGATCACTTTAAAGGTGCTAGTATATTTTTTACATTATATTAATTAAAATTTATTCATATGGTGGGTATAGACTATATAGACTATAAATTATAGACTATAGACCCTACTAAAGGTTTCCATTAATACACAAAAAACGTTTTAATACTAAATATTAAGATATAAAACAATTAAATATCTGATATCGATGTTTTCATAAATATCCTTACTTATATGCGAATCACGCCTGGCTTCACTTTATAAGTATTAAGCACCTTGCGTTATACCATCCTGTTCCCGGACGATACAAAGGCGCGTCGACGGAGGGCGCGGGCGCGGGCGAGAGAGCGGTCGCGGACGAGGAAGCGGACGTGAGGGCTCTACACATAGACGAGGTGGTTTAATTACATACATTTAAGTTGAGTTGCATTACTCTCCCTTGTTGTCGGTCTCGAGGCGCAATTAATTATTGTTTACTCAATTATAAGACTCATTTTGCGATTTCTTAGTTACAGGGCTGGAGCTAAGGACTAATATTGACACCTATGCGTCTGTTATGTTGAATTACATTTTCTTTTTTTTTATTTATAATTATCATAAATTATTATAGCAACGTTTTAAAGAAAATTCAAAAATATACAAACTGAAACAAATTATGTTTTTAATAATAAGATATTTTTTTCAAATATTTTTTTATTCAAAGTGAAGATAATTGAAAAATCATAACAGATGTTACTTATCATCATCATCACTAGCGCGGTAACTTCATGAGGTGATGACTACGACAAAAAAATGTATGTTTACTATAAGAATTTTTATGAAGCACATAAAACGTGCCTAAAGCGCGGCGTTGAGTTCCGCCATTCAACACGCAATGCCTCCAGAATTCGACAGAAAGTGAAAAACGTCGTCTTAACACTAAGTTTCAAAATTCTCTCTGCGTACCCTTCTTTGTGCGGAGAACACCGGAAAGCTAAAAAAATAGTATATGTATATATTATTCGAGAGTTATATTGGTAATGGAAACATAAGGAAAGTACGCTTAGTGATATAAAAAAAAGTATATTAAGATTGTTTCCATAAATGATGGAGAAAGCGACGGACAGACCTAAAAAATATAGTAAACGAACATAGAACTTCATTAACAAATAAAAATCAGCATTGAGAATATTCCAAAGTACATCATAAATTACAAGCTATCTGCATAATTCATCGCGCAGTTCCCTATATTTGTGCACACGTACACACGTGTATCAACTGTATAGACTCTGAGATATTTCCCATCGCTCCACTTCTCACGTCGACGTCGCGACGTGCCGATACCACGACTCGTGATAACTTATAAAAATACACTAGCGACTTGCTTGCGACTTCGTCCGCTTGAAACTGACATAACTTTTTTATTTATGAACTGATAAAATTAAAACAAACACTATATAAATGTTGAAGTTAGCTCGCCAAAATACAACATTAAAAACTACATTTAAATCAGTCAAGCCGTTTTTGATGTTAGCGTACACAAACAAACGGACAAAACAACAACATTGAAACATGTCCCCAATAATATATATTTTTATACATCTTCTATGTACAGACCAGTTTATTATTTATATGTATACATTTAGTTATTCGTAGTGGTCTGCTTCACAGGGTTTTGTTTATACAGTTGATTGAATTTAATACGAACTGATCTATTTATTAAACATAGATGAGTTAGAGGGTAGAGGAGTGGAGGAGATTTATCGTTAACATTTTATAATAACTCAGTTTGTACAGACAGACAAATAAGATATTTATTTATAGTACGTGTTTATATTCATAAAGCTTTTCAAGATTTATTTTTAGCTTAGTAATACGTACTTTTGATGAACTCTGCTATTTTAAATGAGAATGTACATATAATTGGTACACTTCACTCAAGTACTCGTACATAACACAACTATCGATATATCAATAAACATAGACTTGAGTCTCGCCCTAAGCACATCTCGCTCTAAGCACGTCTCGCTCTAAGCATGTCTCGCTCAAAGGCGGACTTGATGAAACTACTTCTAAAACGAGGGAACAATTTAAGATTTTGGTCCAAACTCCAGACAACCTACAGAATGTAGACTCTATTAAATTCTCTGAATTTATACGTTTATTTATTGAACACTAACTTTTTGATTTTATTTCGCTATGGTTTTAACGTTTAGAAAGTTATTATCTTTTCTCTATATATAATAAGACACTTAAAAAGAATAATAGAAAGCAAAAATTGTTTTTTTAATTTCTTGTCCGTCTGTCTGTCTGTCGATAGTTTTTTGTCCAAATTTTTCTCTAAAAGTACTGAACCGATTTACTTAAAAAATCACCGATTGCTTTGTTTTAACGCAACTTAACTACTTAGTTCATCAAAATCGGTTCATTAAAAAAAAGTTATCGTCATTTGAATGAACTC
>DVQM01002200.1:0-10471 GCA_018231645.1 Heliconius ricini | reverse complement strand
ATTTACTTAAATTTATATTTCCATTTCTTCGCTCTGGTGCCGAGGCTAAGCGCAGCGTTATGCCACTCAACACGCAATGCCTCCAGAATTCGGCAGAAATTGGGACGTCTTAACACTAGATTTCCTCTGCCTACCCTGCTGTGTGTGAGATATAGCGTGAAGGTGATAAAATAATTAAATATGTATATTTCCTAAATGAGTGAAACTGAATTATAACATGAACAATAGTAACCTCTTTAAGACGAGTTCTAAGATTTTCTTTGGTGATAGCCTTTCTTTCAAAGTCTCTCGTAGTCAGCACCATGAGAGGAGCGTGGAGTTCGTACAGAGTTATACCTGTAAATTTATAGTTAAAGAAATATTATTAGCCATTTAGAAAAAAAAAGGAATTTAATGACATTTAAAGATAGGATTCGGAGATATTGTCTGCTAAATAAAACAAAAAATATCAACCTCTACATTTTTAGATCGTTTAACAAACAATTCACAAATATTTACAGTCGAATTTATAATATGAGATAAGTTAGCTAAACCATCTAAAGAAGACAGTACTCAATATATTCAATTTTTTTAAATATATTTATATCTAGCCTTCTTTCCCCGAAACCCTTACCTCGCAATCTAGAATATCCCGGCTCTATAATATCAAACACTTTCATCAAATCCCTGCAAATCTCCACCTTCCTCTGCAACAGTGTCTCCGACATTTGATGTATCATGTAGTCCGTTACTTTCCCGTACAACTGGCTGAGGGAGTGTTTGGCGGAGAGACACAGATAGTGACTATCGTAGAGAACATTTCGATATTTGGTCAAAAATGTTTCAAAACCTGACACATCGTTTGCGTCTATTTGATCAAAGTCATCGGTTAGCCTGAAATATTTGATAATAAGCTCAATACTGCTTTTATTTGCGCATTACTACTAATTTTCTCGCTGAAATTACTGAACGGCTTCAGATGAAACTTTACAAATAGAATATCAGAACAACACATTGACAACAATGAATGTGAAGATTTTGCATGATTGGGTTGGATAATACAACAAGCTACATTTAGGTCGTTAACTACTATACATTGTTAAATTTTAAGGTATTTTAAAACTATTAAAAATATACTAAATTAAAGAGTAAGCTCAAATCGGAGCCAGATGGACCTATTACATGGAATATTTATAGAGCACAAAAGAAATTTGTCTTAATTTGGTAACCAAGGCATGTGAAGTTTACTTTGAAGTGTTATTTTTCTATTATAATATAACTTCCACAGCTTTAGATTTTAATATAGCTTATATTAGCCATAACATAGCTTTTGTCTCACCTTTTCAAAAGCACTTGTGCAGCAGTAGCTTGCATTTCATATACACAGCTCTGACAACGCCAAGGTGCAGCCTGGTTCAGTGGTGTGGTGGGTAAAATCCTCGAACTGCACTTTGGACACCTAAAGGCACTCGCATATGTACCCAATTCTGTTGGATCTGAACATCTTTTGCATGCGCATTCGAAGAATTTGCTTAATTTTAAATGTTCACGACGTTTGAGAGTACCCTGTAAGTAGGTAAAAGTTTCGTTAGATTAGATATGTAATATCGCTTGGGCGGTTCCAAAAAACGCGGGTCCCAATTTTTTACTTTTACTAAAAAAGTTTATATATACATATTTAGAATAATACTTATTTAGAAAACATAAAAATTGAACGTAGTGGGACTCGAACCCGCGCCTCATGGAAACCGATCAGGTTGCCTAAGTAAGGAATAACACTTTAAACATATTAAAAGTTTATATATATATATTTAGTTAACCTGTAAAGTATAAGCGTAGCACAAGGATATAATATCTCCAGCCTTATGAGGTAAAGAAGCTCTGACAGTCAAGGGTCTTCCAGGTTTTCGTTCAGCATCAGTATGCGTGGTGGAAGGCGTGCAGTCGTGGGCGAGGAGAAACGCTGCATCGTATAATGCTCTAGCATTCGCCCCACTCCCACCTACTTCGAATGCGTTTACCTGTGAACAGTATTTAGTATGTAGATTATTCTTTAATTGTTTTTTACAACAAATAATATGTTCATATGATTTTTATAATTTATATATTTTAGAATATTAGAGTAAATTTCTTTTGTCATAAAAAAAAACAATAACGACAGCCCGTCACTAGGCATCATCTACTGATAAATCACCACCATTCTATACAATTGTTGATTGTTACAAACAAGGAAACTGTAGCTAACCCACCTCCAATATACCACAAATAGTATGTATTTCTTCATCATCAAAATCCAAGCCCCACTTCTTTAATCTCTGTACCACGTTCCTTTCGTTCATCGGAAATATGTCGCCCCTCGCGCGGCGTATGGCGTTGTGCGCCTCCATAGATGATACTGCCCGCCATTTATCTGGATCTTCTTGTTTTAAGAGAAGGCATCTGAAATTTTTTTTGTTATTTTTAGCAGTTTCATAGCTTTGTCCGCATAGCAGGGTAGGCAGAGTTTCCTTTTTTTTTTAAGATTTAGCGTAAACGCTAAAGTTAAGTAGCCTGATAATAAATGATCATAGCATGTATTCCACCGGTAACAAGACATGAATGAAAGAGAAAGAGCAATGTTGACTTCCGCCACGTAATGTCTCAAAAATTGTACGGCGTTCGGGAAACGGAGCGTCTAAATATTAAGTTCTCTCTGTCTAATATGTTATTCACCGATTACAGCGTGGTGCTGAATAAATATTTAAGTAAATTTAAATATCAACAATTACAATTATTATTATTCCGTCAGAGCGGGGCGTTGAGTTCCCCCATTCAACACGCAATGAGTTCAGAATTTGGCGGAAAATGATGAATGTCCCTCTGCTTACCTCGCCAACCTGTATGTGGGATACAGCTTGACGCTATAGGCAAATATACTAATACCGTAAAGGAGTAAGCGCTTGATAAGAATCCTTCAAATCTTCAATCCGACTATAATCAGGTGGAATTGTCTTTAACGTATCACATTCATATATTGAGTGTCCGGTGTACTTGCCCAGACCATGGCAAGTACTGCTGCATAACGGCCATTTACATCCTGGGCATCTAAAAACAAAAAAAGATTTAAAATATTAATATATTGAGACATGATCATTGCCGTCGTGGCGCATCGGCACAGTGTCTGACTGTAATCGCATTGGTTGTAAATTCTAGCCTCACCTGGAGAAAAGATTTAATTACATATCCTGTCACAACGAGAAAAAGCGCTGAGATCCACCACGTAATTTCTCAAAAATTAGGCGGAACAAGGGGAACGGAGAGCCTTAACACTAGATTCCTAAATACGTTGCTATAAAACAGCGTAGAGTTACTTACTGTGACAAACTCGATTCATCCAGCTCTCTATAACATCCTAGACAGATGAGACCACAACCGGAACAAGGACCTACGACCAGCGCAGATGCCTCTATGATTACTTCGCCAGGTTTGATGTCTCTGGTTGCGACTACGTATCTAAAATATATTATTATACTTATATACATACATTAAAATTTTTAATGTCAAAATATTATAGAGTAGAAGAGTATGTTTGGTTGACTGTGATAATCTCAGAAAACACTGGATCGAACAGTAAAATGATTTTTATTTGGGATAGTCTATTTGCTTAGTTAAGCTACCTGTGAAAAGACGTAGTTTTAAAACTAAGATATAAAAATAAGATATACGATATAATAATAGGGTATTATATTTATAAAAAACTTTGAGCTCTGAAAGAAGAGAGAGAAGCTTGATCTTCTGAGCGAACTGCCAGTTTAATCATTTATGAATTAAAACGGCATCCCCAGGATCATCCTCAAAATGAATCTTAGAATTGATTGGGGCTTATAATACGGCCCTTAGATGTATTGTATTTTATCCATAACATTTTGGTATTTCATGTGACCTCGTGGGCGAAGCCGCAGGTAAAAGCTTGTTTTTATAAAACTATAATATTTAAGGTTATACAATAATTAAAGCCGTTGTAGCTCTTTTGCTTAATCCAAATGACTGATACTTTTATGAAATATATGTTGATCATAAAAAGGAAGCTATAACTGTGTCTTTCGAACCTACAATCAATGTCTACAAAGTTGGAGACGCACTGTACTTTAATGTTTATACACTACTCTTAGAACAGATAGGATGATTGCCAAGCACCGTAGTGCGATGCAGGTACACTTTACATCTATTTTTGGGAATATGATAAAGTTGTTTTTCCTCTAAATGTATGTAGGTAAATATTTGTTGTATACTAATATTTCCAACTCAACTTATCATATATATTTTTAATTGGTCATGATAAGTTAATAAATATCTAAACAAAAACAATTCATACCAAGTTGCATAAAAACGTCAGTAGTGTCAGTAAGCTGCAACCGGCTCTGCAAGCGGTTCTAGTTTTACTGAGGAGAGGTGGCAAAAAATTGAAGATTGATCTTACCTGCCCATGATATCGGAATGTTTGATCTCATAACATAAGTCTTTCTTGAGTTCATCCTGCTTGATCTTAGTTTCTTCTGTATCTTCCTTCTCTTCCTTAGAACTGACTGCAGTTTCATTAATAATATTCTCTTTATTTCGACCATCATTTCGTGTTCTTCTTTTCTGCTGCAAAAAGAAATATAAACATATCTTTTAATCTTTTATAATATGGTGACAGAAATTGAGATTGTCGTGGTGGTGCAAATCGTATGTGGGTTAAATTCCCACTTGGGGAATAAATAATCGTTGGCAAGACAAATCGCGGCGTTAAGTTCTGCCACTCAATACACAACATCTCCAAAATTCGACAATAAAATGAGAAACGTATTATTTTAATACTAGATTCCCTCTGCCTACTCTACTATATACGACATACAAAGTAAAGCAAAAAAAACTAAACATAAATAGGAACTGTGCCTTACACAGGTGATGCACCTCAACATCGGGATTGCCGTGTAATAGTAAATTTAAAGTGGAACGGAGACACGTCTGCGAGCCGCGCCTAGTGACGTAGGAGTGCGTGAATGGAAGTCTAGCATTGGTAGTGACTAGTGACTAGTGACTACCCCGCGTCGATAGCTTCCAAAAATCATATGGCTCTTTGGTAACCCCTATGTTGATTTATATGACCGAGAAATGGATGATGTGATTCGTTTATAATGGTATTATGGTATAGACTATTTTATTAATCTTAATTTTTAATTTAGTTTTAGTAATCTGGATTTTTCATTTTTGGTAATTTAA
This sequence comes from Heliconius ricini, assembly GCA_018231645.1. Taxonomy (NCBI): domain Eukaryota; kingdom Metazoa; phylum Arthropoda; class Insecta; order Lepidoptera; family Nymphalidae; genus Heliconius; species Heliconius ricini. Next base: position 5,248 of record DVQM01002200.1, on the reverse strand, counting down.
TTTAAGCAAGAATTTTTCAAGAATTTAATTTAAGAAAGTGCGTTGGCTTACGTTCGCAGTGTAACTTGTAAACAGTAGGCAGATGAAACTAGTGAAAACATTTTTTAAAGTGTTATTCCACATTTAGGAAAGAAAAATACTTATCTAGAAAACGTATAAAAATTTGAACGTAGCGGGCGAATTTTTCCTCGAGTAGGAATCGAGCCCGCAACCTTTCGTTGTCGCGTTTACAGTCAGGCTTCAATCATTTTCCACCACATGATATTTTAATTCGGTTTCTTCTAAACGAGTCTTTAGTTTGGCACGCAAAGGTTTATTGCCGCTTGAGTTTTACTCGTATTAATATAGCTTCGCAGATTGTAAGTGCCTTTCCATATTGATGTATCACTATCATATATAACCGTTTATACTACTTTTATGAGTATTTTAAAATATGATTATTTATATTGATGAAAAATTCTTTTTTTGTATGTTATACGACTTTCATATGAAATATTTAGTATTTTAATTTTCTTCGCTGAGGAAAATTATAATCTTCTGCCTACAATGCTATATATAGGATTATGCTTACAGCATTAAAAAAAAGCGCGGCGTTGAGTTCTGCCATTCGAACGAAACGAAGGGTAAGACATTAAGTTACAGTTCCTGGGATATGTGCCTGAGATATATGCGGGATACAGCTAGAGACTTAAGAAAAGTATGTATATTTTACCGGTAATCTGTATAATACTTTAGTCTATACAATACCAGGGCAATGTATAGAATGCCTAGAAATAAAAAGGTTGGAAGTTCAAAGACGAACGCACAGTCGAGAATAGGTGGCGTAGAATCTGTAGAAGCTCGAGTGGCAATCGAAGCCATAACCATCCATACTATATTATATTAATTTTTAACATACCAACAACATTCTTACAATTCTTTCATTTCTTTACCTGATCTCCATGAAATTTTCCTAATATTTTTATGTAATAAAGCCAGTCGAGGCGCAGTGGCACAGAGTGTGACTCTAAAATCGACTGGTTGTGGGTTCTATCCCAACTTGAGGGGATGTAGTATTTACTTACATTTATATTTTAATTTTTTTGTTCTGGTGTCGAGGCCAAGCACGGCGTTGAGTTTCGCCACTTAACACGCTATGCCTCCAGAAATCGGCGGATAGTGGGGAACGGTGTGTCTTAACACTACACTAGGTTCACTCTGCCTGCTGTGTGCGGGATACAGCGTGAAGCTTATTTGATTTGATTTGATGACAATATTCGGTGAGAATAATTCACTAACTCATGAGTTAAAAATGTTTGTTTGAAACTTCTTTCACATAAAACTAAATATAAATCTTATTAATACAAAATGATATCCACGTCACAGGCATTACGATATAATAGCATTTGGAAATTTTAAAAATATATTAGTATTATACAATTGTAGGAGTCGAGTGGAACATTAAAAATCTATATATGCAACACTCATACGTTAACCAGTGACTGACAGACAAAGCACAGTGGAGACTACCCGGCGTAGAACGCTGATATCTAACCAGTAGGTTCCTTGTGGAATGTAGGGAGGCCATAAATGAGAAAGTTTCGAAATTCTTACGAAAATGGCAAAACAGTGGATTTTACGTTATAAAATTGGGGCAAACAAAATTCCAGGCGACATAAGTGTATGACTGCAAGACTGTAAGCCTACGACAGGTTGTAGGTTCGATTCCTACTCGAGGAAATAAATTTATTATTTTGATTTCGTTCGTTTCGTTCGTTCTATAACGAGGCAAAACACAGCGTTGAGTTTCACCACTCAACACGAATTTCCTTCCAGAATTCGACGGAAGGTAGGAAACGAAAATTCTAATGGAAACAAAGTGTCTTAACACTTGATTCCCAGATTCCCTCTGAGTACTGTGCTGTAGTCTTTTTTAAAACAAAATAAGCTTATTCTCGATATGTGATGATCAAATTTCATATATTCCGCGTCTAAATGCGTTCTGTTGATAGCCGAAACATTTTTCTTGGCAGTGGTCTAACTGGTGTTGTGAACACGCCGGTACTATTGTCCCGCCGCTTCTTGGACCCGGTTCAAAATTATTTTGATTTCATTAATTTTTTATGTGAACCACAATGTAAGTCGTATATTTCTTAGGTTTATCGTGATTGTGCTAGTTATTTATAGATAGATTTTACTATCACATGGAAAACAATGTTGTCGTGTGTTTATTTTTTTATTACATTACATCATTTGTAGCTAATGTTCTTATAGCGCGGTGTTGAGTTCCGCCACTGAACACGCAATGCTTCCCGAATCCGGCGAAAAATGAGGACGGAGTGTTTTAAGACTAGGCTCACTCTGCCTGCTCTTTTGTGTGCAGGATCTGATTTTGAATGTTTTTTTATAATTTTACGAGTAGAAAGGATTTCCTATTTTTGTATATTCACTCTCTGTCCAATATTCAAGATATTGCGTATTGAATGGGGGAACTCTACAGGGCGGTTAATCTACCAGAACGGGGAATTGAAAATTATTTAAAATTTTGTAATCTTTTTCGAGTGTACATTAAATCCACAGCCACGCTAAAAGTTTAAATGCTGTTTCAACAGCCCCATTCCTACGCCCTCGTACGGTTTGATCCGTGCGCATCTCATAATGGCATTATCCACACCCCAGATTTTTTTAATGGAAAATTAAGCATGACGAATGAAGAAAAAATCTTCACACAAAGAGATCAGTTCGAAACAAAAGTCAAATCCCTGGAAATATCCGTAGATGAGCTCATATGTTTCACAGCGCCAACAAGGCATCTCTACGTTACTTATAATTAAAACAATTTTAGAATATTTCTTCTCGTTCTATTAATAGAATTATCTTAAGATAATTTTAAAAAAATTACGCAAAATATCTTAAAAAAAATAGCTTAGGCAGGAATGGAAAAAGAAATCTAGAGTTAGGACAAACCGTTCTCCACTTTCCACCCAATTCTGGAAGCTTGCTGAGTTGCGGAACTCTACGCCCCGTTTTGCCTCAACACCAGAGCAACGAAATGAAAATATAAATGTAAGTAAATATTTTATTTCCTCGAGTGGGGATCGAATCCAGAACCAATCGATTTTACAGTCACAGTTTATGCCCTGGGCCACGACTTAAACAACACAATAAACAAGTTGAGCAAGTCGATCTGACGGAGGGAACATCTCCATGTTCTAGATATCTTCATTATTTGTTATTATCCAACTGTTAATGTTTAAATACGCAATTGGAATTTGAGCAGACAGGCAGAGAACCAGAAGTTTCAATTTCCAACTTTCATATTTTACTTTACGACCTATTTGAATGTTCAACTAAAATCGTAAAATATATCTCGTTAAAATCTCATCTCATTGCTAGCTAAAAATATATATTTCTGTATAAATCAGCTTCATCTCCGCCGCTTTCATCAATTAATGATTTCGTATGTTGTTATAGAGGCCAGCCGTGGCACAGTGGCATAGGCGCGCAACAGGTTGAGAGTTCGAATTCCACTTGACGAATTGTACTATTTAATATTTTATTTGTAGCTCTAATAACAAGATATAGCGAAATATTTTTAACCTAAAGATTTCGGCGGAAAATGAATAACGAAAGTGCCTTAATGAGTACAGAGTTTCCAGGTACCCACCCAACTATGTGCGAGGTACAGTGTAAAAAAAATTCTAGCCTAAAATTAAAAAAAAAAACTATGGTTTTGTATTTCAATACACTAAAACTTGAACGTCTGAACAAGTAATCTTAACTGACGTGAATCGACCTTTAAACCAACAGTAAACACGATTGAGCAAGAAATATTATTTTAAGGGAAATCTCTTGCATGTTTCAACATTTAGGGAAGAACCAAACAACGTGCCATCAGAGCCATTAGGATTTCATCGGTCTACAAACTAATATACTCCGCCATACTATAAACTGATGATAAATGTATGTTTCTATGTTCCCTTTCAAATTGATAGTTTGTTGCCGAAACATTAAAACGTTTCTTATGTGCGATGAAGTGTGGATTTAGGCGATGCGTAACCACTATCGAGTAAGCTAATAGAGTACCCACTAAACAACATTAAAAAAAAACTAATTTTACAGAGCGGGATTTGATCCAGCCGTCGCATGTACATATGCCACTGAGACACGACGGACTCAAATGAATACACGTATAGATTCACTTAGCTCTTTGTTTATAGTAAGCATACATATCACTGGTAACGAGGCAAAGCGCGTCGTTAGTTCCGCCGTTCAACACGCGCTGCCTCTAAAATTCATCAGGAAATGGTATGGGAACACTATGTTCCCAGGTTCCAAATGCCGACCCTGCTGTGTGCGGGATACAACGTGAAGGTAAAAAAAACGTATAAACATATGTTTGTACCACGTCGTCGGTTGGCGCGGGTCCCGCCCGTCTGTGTACGACATCACGTTACGTCGAATGTGTCTAAACGACAAATCATAAACGTTTTGTCTTGACTAGATCTTAATTTATTTTAGAGCAAAATCGAAATAATGTTGCGATTATTTTTATAGGGCTTTATGAATAAGTAAATATATTTATTTATGTGTTTTAAATGAATATAAGACTGTTCTAATACAAATTTATTCACTTCGTACCACATAGCAAAGTAGGCAGATGGAACCTAGCGCAAAGTCACGATTTACTATAGCGAGTACGTGAATATATTAAATATTTAATTCCTCCGAAAGTACCGCCGCTCTTTAAGAAAGTGAAATAATTTATTCATCTGAATGAATTAGAATTGGTAATCGAACCCACAGCGTAACGTTTAAAGGCAGAACCGTGCCGCTGCACCATATCCGTCTATTTTGTTTTCCAAAATTAGTTCCACAAAGTGCGACATTGGTTGTCGTCATTCACAAAATAAAGAACCGAACTAGCTATGACCTAATCTCTACATAATGAGCTAAATAGGAAAAATGTTGAACACAAATACTTGGGGAATTTTTGTATATTTTTTAGCTTTACGCTATATCCCTCACATAGCGAGATACGTAAGAGAACCTAGTGTTAAGGAACTCTGTTCTCCATGAAGATACTTTCTGTCGAATGCTTAAAGCAAAGCGCGTTAAACGCCGTAACGCAACGCCGCGATTCGCTTCGCCTTCCAGAGAATGAAAATTAAAAAATAAAATATTTAATACGGTCACACGCTTGTGCCCCTGCGCCAAGACATTCTGTAATATTTTTTTGTATACATTTTCTTCTGCTCTTCCGTTATTT
>DVQM01002199.1:0-10473 GCA_018231645.1 Heliconius ricini | reverse complement strand
ATGACAACCTTCAGGAGTGATTAACAGCGTATCAATGTTTATTGTTATTTTTATTAGTGTCAAGTACAAATATTGTGAAGGGTCTGAATGCGAAAAAGTATACGTCAATAGAAAAATATCGAAAATTATAAAATAACAAAAGCTCAAATAAGTATTCTACATAGTAATTAATACAAGCAAAAATTTACATAAATTTCACTTACATGGTGGATTTAATAAATGAAAATGTCGCGTAGATCATTCAGGGCTCGTGGGGGAAATGTAATCGACAAATTTACAGTGGGCCCTTGCAATCCCGCAATATGGGTGTCGCGATAAAATTGCTGTTCATTTGAGCATTCAGCCGAAATCTAATCGAAATACGACGATATTGACAACTTGTGATACAAACAAGCCGATACACCTACGTGCGTGATGAATGCTATTGAGTTTTGGGTTCTGTATATATTTTTACTGATTTGTTGAGATTTATTGATTAGATTTATTCCAATATAGAAAATATGGGACTGAATGTTACTTACACTTTGAGAATCACTTCAATTTCTGACCTAGGCAATAGTAAGCTTGATATAGAAAGCTTAGATGATAATTTACCTGTAACAAAATAAAATAACAAAAATGAGTATTATATATAACATATCAAATAGAAACATTAAAAATATAACCCGATACTGATAACACAATAAAGTTTAAAGTCAGTATAAACAATTGTATTGTAAAAACATATTTTCTAAAAAAACATATATTTCAAAACATCAATAACATTTTTACAAGAAACATTACAAGAAACCACACTGAAAGTTGTTCTTCACGGAGATCGTTAATATCAATCACTCGACGTTATCGGGAAAACTACATTGGCAAAAAAGGCAAGAAAACCTGCACGTTGCAAACTCCACGCTTTTATAACAGTTGTTGAGGTTAATTGGAAATTATCGTGAAAACGTGCACGTTATACAAATGATATCTTAAATAATTACATACTCGTGACGAAAGTGATATTTTGTGACACCAAATAATAAATTATAACAATAAATCCATAAAATTAGATAGTAGCATCAATGTACATCAAATTACTAATAAACTTCACCACTTTACCTCGGATACAAGATCAATCAAAATAATAAAAAAAAAACTTGCTAAATCCTTACATAGGGCACCACTAACACACAACAAACAAACAACACATATCGAGAGAAATGTATGAAAAAAGTGCGGAAACGCCGCGTGACAGTGGGATGTACTGTTGCTTCCACCTCATCAGGGCCCGGCAGTGCTGTAATGACGGCGCCGGCGCGAGATTGCCTGCCAATTGAGTTACCGATGGGAAATGGACGAGCACTCCATAACGCCATAGGATTTCGAATGGACTGAGGTGGTTTATTTACCATTTACGTAACCTGCCTATATATGAATCGTTTATTTTCATTTGAGTTTGGTTGGTTGAATAGCTTGCTAAAACAGTCTAAGACGTCACTTTAACTTTAAATAAATAGTAAACTGTTCGAATTATACACATTTCTAAAGATTCAACGTTAGTCATAGTTAAATACATATAACGATATGGTATAAAATGGAAATGAAAACATTTCATATATTATTTTTAATAACTAAAAACATATTTTAAATATAAATCCTTTTAATATATGTAAACTAACTAACTTTTAATATATATAAACTTAAATAATTTATAATTGTTTATCTGACAAAACAAATTAAGATAGAAAAACCTAACTGTGAATTAAATAGTAGCTCTATTTAACTTTTACAAATATAATACAAGTCTTACCAAAATAACTGTTCAATATCAATTTTGCGGGTCAATAAATTAACTGTCATTTATTGCTTTAGACGGGAAATTAACGGCGTCTTCTGCAAATTATTCAATTTCCTAGAGGAATTAAGTAAGCTTTCAAGCTAAGATCGGTTAGTTTTATGTGTAAAAATAAACCTAACGTATATTTTTACAGTTACTATAATTAAGAGATTAAAAGATAAACTATATATAACTATAAAGATAAACTATTTGCATAATAATTAGCACTGATTAAAAATATGCAATTGCTTTCATAATTTAACAAAAATGACCAAAAAAGCACTAACGCCAGCTAGTGTCAAGTCTGCAGACTCAACGCTTGACTACCACAAGTCGAGGATTGTGGGTTTGATTTCCACATTTATATATAAATTCTAGGAGTTACACAAAAAATTGGCAACTGTATCAGATTTGGTTTAACACTACATATTTGCAAATAGGATTAATGAAGAAAAAAAACGATATTTAAATATTACTATAACTTTCTAAAAAAAAACATAGATAGACAGATATATAGTATATGAGATTATTTTGATACAACGTATAAATTGGGTTCCTAACAAAGTTAATTAAAGGCATCATAACTGGAAATGTTCAAAGTGTCCTACAAATTTAAAGCACGTGTAACTCCTAGAATTTCAAGAAGTGCTCGTTTGATCTCAGTTACTGTCCAACGTGGGTGATTAATTAATGCGTTACTTGTTAGTTAGAATTTTATATCATATTTATCTCTAGCTTATTGTATAACAAGAAATTATATAAGTTAGGCAATATTTTATCATATAACTACCAGATGCATAGTGGCGCAATGGGACAGCATATGACTTGTATTGTTTCTACGCAACATATAATGTCCCGAATTCGGGCGTACAACTGAGAACAGAATATCTTGACAATAGGCTCTTGTTGCGAGATACAGCGTAAAAAACATATACATATAAATTAATTGTATACAATACAAGAGTAGAATAAAACTAATAGCACTAAAAATTAAAGCTTCTTTTTTTCCAATAAATCAATGAGGGCTACCTTTTTTTGGCGAGCAGAGTAATTAAATTTACTTGTTTATATAATTGTTAAAAACGTGAAATCAAACAGCTAAAAGCTGGCAGCTGAATAAAACACGTGTAAAGAATAGTAGGTAAGAGTGATGTTGACGTAGCTACTTTCTTTTATAAATAAATTGTTAGGAAAGTTTTATCGTCGGCAGCTTAATTGTTTTTTCTAACAATAAACAAAAATTTGAAATTTCGAAACAATATTTCGAGTTTTGTAAAAGGAGACGGTTTTTTGATTATTTCGTTAAATTAATACACAAATTTAGCAATAAAAGTTTCGAAGTGTTTTTATGACTGCTGAAGAAAAATATTTAAATTCTATACCTACATTAGAACAAAATAAGTATGAAATTAATTCTTACTAGTCATTGTTTGGTAACAATAACTTGAAGTTGTATTTACGGTAAAATTTAAACGTGTGTTAAATATAAACTGTTACAGTTACAGATTTTTATATAAAATTGATTTTATCTGTCTTAAAAGCTAAGTTCCGAAAAGAGACAGCTAAAAATTAAGCGGATATTTAAATATTTATATAATACAACAATATACAACATGTACTTATGAAAATATTATAGCTGTCATTTAAACAAAAATATATATCTTATACTCATTTTGATAATGCCATTTTTATGTAAAGTAAAATAATTTCTTGTGAGAAAATGTTATAAGTAGTAAAAAAAATTAAATAGAAATTTCAGAGATCAAATTGCAATGAAATGGTCGATAGTATAATTATAACTTTTATTAATATAGATAAGTATTGTGAAGTGGTTCTATTAAAAAATAACAGCAACATTAAAGAGAGACTGTAGCTTGATATAAAAATGTATAAAAATTTAACAAGCGTCCATAAGATAAAACGAGCAGAAATGTCGCTATAAGTGGCACAAGAAACGAAAGCCTGTTCGTATACAACTTTGTAGTGGTACAACTTTGGTTATTTCGAAACTGGCTTTATCTGATTACTTTAAAATCATATAAACATAAACTCTAGGTAAACGACGACTCATTAAAATTATATAAAGAATGAACCCTAAAAGTGTGGGATTACAGAAGGCTTTAAGCTCAACGTCTCGAGTGGAAATATAATGGCCATAAAAATATTTTATTTGCTTTAAATTTAAATTATTGTTTTGTAAAATTTAATTACTTGAACAAGAGATAGAGTGAAGATAGCTTTATTGGCGAAGGACAGTTTTATAGCGACAATAATATTTATAAAACGATCTGTAAGGGGATATGGACAATATTTCATATAATACTAGCGACACGTTAGAGGCTTCGCCCAATAAACAAACTTCAGCTTTAAAGACAATACAATATTGTTCAAGTTCAAGGAATTGCCTTTAAATTCAAAGTTTTTCATTGCAAACGAAAGTTTCGGGCAATTTAAAAAAAAATAGTAGCAATTTTGTCGAACTAAATACTGTAAATTGATATAACTTTTTTATTTATAAACTGATTGAACTAAAAAATCAGAACACTCAAATGGTCAGGGAAGTTTGGCAAAATATAAAAGTGAAAATTGCATGTAGATAGGTTAAGCCGTTTTTTAGAGCGTGAACAAGGCCAACAAACAGATAAATTGTCAAACAAACAAATCATTGCTCTAGGTTCTAATTGATAAATGTTTCTAATATTTTTTTTCTCAATATTCAATATAATAAATTATTCTATGTACAGACATCGATCAGTTACGATTTTGTTATAAGTATAAATTATAATAAAATATATGTATATGTTCTCTAAGGTGAGAACTGACAATTTTTACTGTAAAATATTATATTTACTAATACAATTCTCTTTTCTTGTGTAAATTCTCGTATGATATTTATAAACAGACATAAAATATATAAAGTAACCCTATTGCCAATAATAATGTTATTTATAACAGAATGTTCTGTAATTGCATTTTATCTAACAAGCCAGGGCAGGATATTCGCCCGCACACTACTAGATGCGGTGCGTAGACGTTTCTAGAAATAAAGACCATAACTGGACATTTCTAGAAAATGATAACATTTTGTAGAACTCAGATGTAATTAAAGGCGGCTTATGTACCTATATGTGTACGTATGTTTCTCGAATGATAAGTCCGTAGCTTTAGAAAATTATCGATTTAAAGCTAAATTTATCCATTTATCATTATAACGTTCCTCTAAATAAAAATAAACATATGAAGGAAATTTACAATATTTTATATAAAATTTTTTGGACGCAGTAATTAATTAACCTTTACCAAAAATGTTATTTTCTAAATAATGTCACGTTAAAATGTTCCACACGGGTCGACCGCGGCCCACGTTTACACGTCCACTCTAATATTTCTAATTAATTGGCGACCTCCAGCTGTCCGTCGACCAGCTGAGTAACGCCCTATGGAGTTTCAAAACACCAGTTGTTTGCTATCTCGCTTTTATATGTTTTATACATTTTACCTATGGCTCCGTTTGCACGGTTTGACACATTTAATAGCCTTGTATGTCTGACCACAGGTACAGTGGTACAAATCGAAATTATTAACGTAAAGTAAGATAGTCTGTAGTGGCCCTCGATAAATGGGCTATCCATCACAAAAAGATTGTAAGTCGAACCAGTAGTGCTTTTTTCTTGCTATTAGTGCCGTCAACTACACAAGCTCTTCCATTTTATAATATTAGTATAGAAAAGCAGTACTAATAATACTTTCATTAATTATGAAGCATTATTTTTTTACATACTTAAACATGTGGTACGTCGAACATTTCGTTCATGTTATACATAAAAAGTATAATTAGTCATACAAAAACACATAACGGGCCTACATTGATAATAGCGGTATTTAGCAAACCTACATACACAACACTGACTGATCTCAGTGTGTTTTAACTTCTTTATTTCCTTCCCTTCCCTATATGCGCATCATGCAATTTAGTTTTAATTGTTTAATTTAATATTTTAATTTCATTAAATTTTCATTACACTAACATTACTGGGCTTTTAAGGTAATTGTAGGTATAATTGTATAAATCAAACATTCTACATACAATCTAGAATATTTTTTGAATATCAAACGCACATACATCACCGTACTATATGATTTTATATTAACTATAATTTTATTATGTTTTTCCTGTACATTCTATTATTACAACCGTATAGAATCTAATAGCGAGAGCAATAATAGCGGATAGCATTTACCTCAAGACGCTATCATTTCACGTGATCCGCCCACGCGAGTCCTTAGGCGACCTCTGTCACGCTCACCGGCCGGTCTCGGTGCCCTTTCACGACTTTCTTTTTTACCGTTGTTTGAGACTAAATTATTTTCTATAAATCCTTTCAAAGTCAAACAACTTTCTGTTCGAGATGAAAAAGAAATATATATTTTTTCCATTGGAAAAGTAACTACATTTTTTTATTTATATTTTCATTTATTTATGTTGATATGATATACTTCAGAGTATAATAAGAATTGATTTACATCGATCGCTGAGAGAAACCATTATTTAACACCGAGAACTACGTATCACGAGGTAGTACGTATTGTCACTGCATAGCTTGTCTTGTCGCGCGTCAAGAATATAATTCATGTTAAACCGTCTTGTCAAACATTGTTTCTACAGTCTAACATTGACAATGACAGTACAAAGTAATAAATAAAAATATAAATAGAGAATATTTTATTTGGATAAGATAACAACATACTATATCCAACTAAGTATATTCGTACACATAATGCATAATTTGTCACTTTCTTTGTTTACTCCAACGGAGTTAATGTAGTCGGTCGTGAGCTTTTGTATAATGGCCACAACCAAAATTATTATCGCATATAATTAAAAAAAATGACCTTTCATGTTTAAATTACAACATTGAGATAAAAACGAGCACATAAGAAAAAGTACTATGAGAGTTCTTGTAGCATCTACAATAATTAATTTACTTTTTCATCCTAAATCAGAAAAATGTTCTCATATTTCACATAGGTATCATCACTGACAACAAGATTGCGCCACCACACTATTTGTAACATATTTGCATTTAATTAAAATGCAATTTAATAAATGTAAAAATAATTAATTAAACACAGAATCGTGTACATGCGTCACAGCGACAGCCGACAGCCGACAGGCAGTGCGGAGGTGAAGTAAATACACTATTGTTAGTGTACATTTAGCTGCTGTAAAAACACAATAGCCTTAAGGATGTGAGAAAGGAAAGCAAAGGTGTTTGTGAAACAAAACATGTGGAAACAAGTCCGACGGAGGCAAACTGAAAGGCAACGGCAAGAAACATGATAATACATCGGCTGGTTGAGAAATAGCAGACCATACAATAGGTACGAAAAAACGCAGTAATATACTAATATATACTTTGTTCGGCAAAGAATTTTTCAATTAAATCGAAAATAAAAGAGAATAACAGTTTGTTGTCTATAATAGAAGCAACACTGATCAGTCCGACTTAGGAGTTACGTAACCCAATCTAAATGGATGAGACCGTAAGACGGTGCCCCGCAAAACCATCTGGATTTCAGCTATGCGATTGCAATTTCCTCAAGCCTTTGTATAGTATTCCAAATAATGTATAAAAATATAAATAGCACTACTCACATCTACCAATACATTATCGTTTTTGTAATTCAGTCAGACTAAAGAAAAATTCCGAACTGAATGGCGCCTTTCAAATACAAGTTGGTGTTTAAATTGGTTAGTGCCTGCCGTTAGATTTGAATACGAGAGATCATGAACGGCAGCGTAAATGTTTGGGATACCAACTCTATAGAAATGATAATTGTGTGAAGTACTCTTCTCATATACATGCGTCCTGAAAACAGCATTTTAGCAAAGCTTTTATTAAAGAGATACACAACGTTTATAGCCTACACACAGTACTTTCATACATCCTAAATAAACATGTCTTCATATTAATAAATTTATTCTCCAGCAAAAAATAGACACTATGATTTCCATTATAGTAATGGAAACCTCGTTGAAAACACTGCACTCTAGTTTATTGTAAAATGTAGCACTTAAGGCAATTACCGAGCAGCAGAACGTTTAAAAATCATGTAACATACTTGTTAATTAACTATTGCATAATCTGGAACCGTAAACAAGTGAATAAGACCAACAATAAATTTCAAATAAATATATGTAGATAGTTACATATGATGAATCACAAACTCTACTTTTGCTTCCAATCAAAACCAACGAGATACTTATGTAAAGCGCAGAGTATTGTTTGTAAAATGAAAAATATACCTTTTCAGAATATAACAAGACCCGTGACTAAAATTGGAAAATAATATTTAAAATATTGAGACGACTAGTTACTGCAAAAGAAATAATACGTACTTACTTTATAATATTAACTTACTTGAAATTGTTTAAATGTTAAGATACAAAAGGTTCCACGTATTTCCCATATAATATATGTAGTTAGTTGTGTTCCAGTGTTAAGTATACAAAAAGTTTTTTCATACAATTTATTCATAAAAAACGCAAAATTCTAAAAAATACACATCAAAAATGTCATTCATTTGTGAATAAATTGATATTTTTAATAATAATATCTAACAAAGTTTGTAGGTCAAACAGAATGCAAGTTAATACATAAATTAACGTGTTCAAGTAGACACGCAGTGTAGTTTGCAACACAACTTTGGGCTTGGATCATAACTTAGGAAATACAAACTCATTAAAGTCAACTGAGTGGTTTTTGCTCGAGATACTCAAATGGATATTATCCAAATTATTTCGTTCATTACGTATAGGAACATCGGCGATGATGATGATGCGGAGTACTAATACTAAAATTATAATTGACAGTTGTGAGTTCGATTCGCACATAGGGAGGAATGAATAATTTAATATTTTCATGTCCTTGTTACGCCAATAAGGCAAAGCACGGCGTTGAGTTCCGCCAATCAACACGCAATGTTATGAGAATTCAGCGAAAAGTGGGTAACGAAAGTGTCTTGTGCGGGATACAGCGTGACACTTAATAAATATTTATAATATAATTTAAGCTAATCAACTGTCAAGAAAACCTAGTTTCTAAACTTTTTAATATGCACACATTAATTGTTTTATTTTGATTACAACAATCATGGGCCGACGGAATTGCTTATTTTTTAAGTATATAAAAATATTTATTGAGACAAATAACAGCCACATGAAAACATGCGTCTTAAATTATCGATAAAATACTAAAGTAACTTTTCTCAGACCATATCTGCTGAAAAAAAATATATTTTTGTGTCACTGTCCTCTCGTCTTAGCGTAAGACAAAGGAATCATACTAGTAGGAAGGTGACTAACCTCCCTAGAAAATAGGACACCATCCGAGTTTGAACAATTCATTCAAAAGTTCTCACTAAGAGATTTGGACTCAGGTTTATGGGAGTAAAAAAATTAAGCTGCTTAAGTGACGTGTAAATCAAATTTGTAGACAAAATGGTATGAGCGAGGATACTAGGTAGTTACTTAATTCGTTAGCAGAAATTAACAATATTGTTGAAAATATATCGTCAAATACCCAATATATGAAGTATATTCAAGTATATTAAACGCTTAAGGTTGCAAAGCAATAAAACAAAATGCACCTTAGAGGAAGTTAAATTTAGATTCTAATAAGGAAAATAAAGCAAGTCCTGTTAAGGCACGTGGCGATGACTATTGACGAAGACTAGCTTGTAAAATACAACCAAGCAAATAAAATAGAAAAATAAAAACAAGACGGCAAATACATAAAGTTTATAATTTTAGGCATAGACAGAGGAAACGCTGTGCCAAGCCTATACATTTGATATGGACCATAAAAAATTGTCACAGCCTCCGGTTATGAGTAACTTGGCTATCACCGTGCCAAGCTGTCTGTTCAATAACTGTTAAATTTAATACGATGTTATAAATATGACGACTAGAGTAACATTAGCAATTATTTCTGAACCAGTCATAAATAATGCTGTAAATTGATATAAACTGTCTGTTGATATAATTTTCATTGGAAACACAGTAATCTAGCAACAAATATAGGTATATTAACTTTGAGTTTAACTTTTGCGTCAAGCACAGGACGGTCGCAATAAAACTATAAAATTATTATTACAAATTATAAAAAATCCCTCACCAAGTTTGAAAACACAATTTCGTAGAAGGCATTAACACTGACCCAAATCGAGAGCGCAGGGAGGAATAATTGTATTTCTTTTAACAAGATTGCCGAGGTGTTAAATCGGCCGCCGACATCCACTAATGACCTGTTTACTGGCTTGCTAAAGAACAGTGTTTCATTACATATTGTATTTAACATTAGAAACACCAAGTTATCACAAGATAAGACGCCTTATAAAATATAGGTTTTATTGTCGAGTTTTCCTCACTATATTACCACTGCTGGTGGTTCGATTCATGAAGTACGATAAGATTAATTCATATGATGTTTAAAAAAAAGCTAACGTCATGTATAAAAATGGAAGTCACACACGTCTGCTATTTGTTCAAATTAAAAAAAAAGATTTGAGATATATGATAAAATGACATAACAATCATAATTCCAAAATTGTCCGAATTTGAAAGATCTTGTCGTCGTAATGTCGTTTTAGAGAAA
>DVQM01002198.1:0-10475 GCA_018231645.1 Heliconius ricini | reverse complement strand
TTAGGTTTAAGGTTTACTTCAAAAGCCATTATTTTAGAATACAATCTTTTGAAACTTGGTTTCAGGCATTGCATACTGTTTATAAATTTATTTTTACATGACTTAAATCCATTCCAAAATGTTAATGGGTATGTGTATATTCTTGTTTTTTTTTCAGATTTAGTTTAAGTTAACTAAGACGCACCAACATCATGCTGCGTTTGTCAACGTTTTGCTGTAAGTAATATATTTGCACTATATAATATTAATAGTATTGTATATTAAGCATGTAATGCAACTTCAATTTTAAGTTGGTATATTTTTTTTTAAAACCACAAGATCTCAACCGTTCTAACGTCCAATTTGGAACAAGAAAAGCAGAAAGGATACAAGGCCCATTAAGGCACTTTAGTTCCCTTCTTTCCATCGATTTCTTGAGGTATAGCCAGTGTTCTGTGGCGAAGCTCCACATCGAGCTTCGTCATATTATTAGAGGAATGAACCTCAAATGCGATTAGCGAATACTAGAGAATTTAGTGAATTCTCTTTCAAAATCAAAAGTCACCAGACTCACTCACTTCTCCTAAAATATAGATTTGTTCCTACCTCCTGATAGAGAACCATTTAAGAACTGTATCAGTTGTGCAAGCCTCCTCCAAGTATCGCTATTATTATAATTTCTTAAAGATAAACCGCTTACCACACAATATACAGGAAATGCGTACAGATAAAAAATATGCTAAATTTCAAAAACTATACGTTAAAATTAACATATCTTACACCGATCTTCAAACGCATAGTACCATTTGGCTGTGACCGTGAACTGATTTCACTAAATTCATTTTGATTACATCTTGGTACATAAATTAGGTAAAAGTGTGTACGCTAAACTTTTGTATGCAGTTATCGTGTCATCTTAACTGCACTTTGTACGGCCGCTAATAACTCACAGTTTATCGTGGCATAAAAAGGGAAATAGAGTACATTAAAACATAGCAATGAAAGGTTATTTTTTTTTAGTTGGTTCGATAGTTTTATAAATGTGTATATATCGTTTATTACGAAATGTTTCATTTTTTAGGGTTCCGTACCTCAAAAAGGAAATACGGACACACCTTATAGGCTCACTCCTTTGTCCGTCGGTCAAGATTAAATTTTCATTTTTAATGTTCATCGATCTCAAGATCGCGTTGAGGTATTAACCTGAAATTAAGGTCTGATATCTCATCAGAAAAAAAAATATTCTAAGTCAATACAAAAACTATGAGTATTTATGTTTCTTATGCTGTAAACTTTTTTGCGTACGCAAAAAAGTCAAAACCTTATTATGGTTTTTTAGTTGCAAAGAAATTACGGATAAAGGCAAAAAATGGAAATATAATTATATTTTTGTTATAGAAAAAAAACATTGGAATTTATAGCTGCTTCATTTCATAGAAAATGAGTGCATACAATCATAAACTTAAGTTAGTTAGTTAATTTTCATAAATTGTACTTCCTGTTGATGTACAATCCTAAAATTGATACAGAACCATCGGTAAATGGGCCCGACTCAAATTTACCCAATTAACTCTTAAATATAAGGAACAGAATTAATTTTTTAGTTTTGCGACGTTTGGAAAGGTAAAATGTAACAAATATCATTCAAACTATGTGTGACTGTAATGTAATCATGAAATCTCTTAAACTGAGTGAGTATTGAACCCACATTTCATATCGAAATACATCACAACGTGTAAAAGTATTGGAACATATAAATTTTAACGTGAACTATGTGCCTTTTGTGTACAGCATTAGCGCAAAATAAGTATTTAAAGCTTATTCAAACAGACGTCGCCTACTTAGGTGGCAACGGCATTCACTCTTTTTCATAGTAAACTAACTCAAATAACACGCGTACTTGACTAATGAATGGCTTTTGCCTGGTTGCGAATATATAAAGTACCAGAATATTATATTATATTGAGAGATTATTATATTAGCACAAGAACGACGGATTGTGGGTTCGATTCCTACTCGAGATTCGCGACGACACACACAATTCCAAAATTCGGGGGAATGTGGAGAACCGAAGCGTCTTAATGAGGATAGAGTAGTTAAAAATATTAGCAATAATTGTCACTTATGTAATAGCTAAGACTCAATAATTATAATTTATTAATTCACTACACTTACACTTCATTCAGTCTCTAGATTTTGAGGTATAAAATAAAAATATATAAATACAGATTATTTAGATTCTTAATGTTATGTAAGACGTAATAAACAAATCTTCGTTCAAACTGGAATTATTTTCCAAAATAATCATAAACAACTTTTTTCAATCTAAAAATTTGAAGTCGCTTGAAGTAATTTAAGTTAATTGATTACTTTTGTTTATTGCTATACGATAACAATGAAAAACGGACTTTGAAACTGGAAATGTGATACGTAGTCTCGATGTAAATCATTAACCTCAACACATATTCAACACTCATCATTCTTGAGAAATATGATTGATATAAAAATGATTCGATATTTTTTTTTCGCATTTTTTATATATAAGAGAGAGAACTTACAATTGTAATATGATTTTAAAAAATCGAACAATATTTGAAAATATTTCGAGTTTTTATTCTTAAATATTTGATTCAAGATATTTTATCTTATTAAAAATTTTATGTTATTTAAAAATAAGAACTTTGAATTCCCTTTTTTTGTTTTTTTTAAGATTTTGTGTCGTGTTTTAAAAAATATATGATGCTCTACTGAAAAGCTGACATTATATTAACTTACAATTTAATTAATAAATCATACAACTTTTAGGGTCAAAGCGTAATTTTCGATGAACCTTCGAAATTCAATCTTGATTTGTCGAAATAATTACATATTCTATAGACTTGAGGATATTCAATCAAATCACAGGTGATTACGGCTATCAAAATGTGCAATAGTACTAGAGAATATTAAAATATGACGACGAATAAACAACATTATACATTTATTTATTGCAATTATAGAATATTTATGTTTACAAAGTACTACATTTTATAATAATTATAAGTCTACGTTATCTAAACATGAATATATATTTTTTGTTATGAGTATTGTCGGCATAGGCGTATGAAAAGGGGGGATGAATGGGCCCTGGGGTATCTCTGGATATGTCTATGGTTATCGGTTATGGATTACTATGGTTGTAATAATATATCATAGATATACATTTTCGAGCGTGTTATTGCGCACACGCTAAGGTAAAAATTTTTTATATCTCAAAAATAATACAGTTTTGGACCAGGGACCACCTGGCATGAAATAAAAATAATTGGTCCTCTTGCATTAGTTCATCTATCAATCACCTGCAACTTGTCCTCTTGTTAGTAAATCTTTACTGAAAAAAAACAGCCTTCCCTTATGCGTGCTACAGATAGCACGCATAAGGGTAGGCAGAGAATCTAGTGTTAAGACACTCCGTTCCCCACATTCCGCCGAATTTTTCAAGGTATTCCGCGTTGAATGGATTGATCGAACCAACAACCTTCGGATTACACCGTTGTGCACCTGCGAACGACGGCGTCATTTTATATTTATTGGCACATATTATTTACTTACCAGCTTACTTAGTTGAAACAGTCTAATAATTTTCTACGTCACTTGCAATGTTCCAGTCAATCTGTTTTCTCAATTTCCTAGTGTATTGTTTTGTATCGTGAGCTCGCGGCACGAGGATCCACGTGAGAAATGATTCTCAGTTTCTTATTTTAATATGTTGCCAAATAGGAAAGCTTACCTAATTAAAATATTTACTTATATTAAAAATAAAAATCAAACCATCTCAATACTGTATCCCGCACACAGTAGGATAGAAAGAGGGAACCTAGTGTTAAGACACTTCGTTCCCCAATTTTCGCTGAATTTTGGAGGTATTGTGTTTTGAGTAGCGAAACTTAACACCGCGCTTCTGCATCGAAACCAGAGGGAAGAATTGAAAATATACATTTTAATAAATATTTCAACACCTTGAGTGATGATCGAACCTACAACCATTCGCGCTTAAAGTCACACTTTGTGCCTCACGACTGATTTTTAGATTTTTAAATGCACAATAAAATATACATACATATATTATATAGCTTATCATCTATTCGTATATATATCTGTATGCGTTTTTATTAGCTTTACTTATTTTTATTTAATTTAAAAAAAATACAGTTTCAGTAGTATAGTAATAACTATGTTGAATTGACCAGATAGATAAACTAGTTTCTATCATGTAATGCTTGACAATATTAATATATTTCTGAAAAGCAAACCTCAAAAAATAAGCAATATAAATGACACATAGATTACATAAATGATAAAAGTAAAAATACTTTATTTTGTAAGTGAAGACCCACTAAAAAATAATATTTATTACATGTCGTTATTCATTGTACTTCAGGATTGTCACGGCGCAGAGACACGTGACGAGGGTGTGAAATGTGACTAATTGTGGGTTCGATTCCCACTCGAGGAAATGAAATATTCAATATTTTCAAGACTTCGAGTGTCGAGGCAAAAGCACGGCATTGAGTTCCGCCTCAAAACTCAGCGGGAACGAAGTATCTACCGTACCCTGCTATGTGCTTCTTATTATATGAAAACTTAGCACTAGGTGGTTTCGGAAAGACGTTCGTTACGATTACGACAATTTTGCCATTACGCGTGGCTTGCGCAACCGTCGAAGCTGGCCGGTCCCACGCGATGTCATCTGCGCCTATTGTGCCGAGGGGAGGAAATTAGATAAAAACGTTAATAAATACTAAGCTGATTTGTCTCATGTCGCAATTTGTTTAAGCATTTTTTAAATCGCTTCGCAATTGACCTTATGTTAAACCTTGGGTAAAGCTTTCTTCTCTTAGTAATTGTTATTTTTCTGGTGTCTTCAGTACGACATTTTGTCGTCAAACAAAATATCGTGTAGATAGATAAAACGACATTTTAATTTATTGTGATAATTTTTTCCTTAAAAATAACTCTTTATTGTTTTAATTACAGTGTTACTGGCAGTAGCAGTGGCTCAAAGTGGTTACGAGTACAACAAACCTGGGAGACCGTTTGGCCCTTCGACATCTACGCCAGGCTACCAACCAGGTCCTACAAATGGATATCCTGGATCGCCAACCCCTTCGCCTTATCCAAATGGTCCACAAGGTGGTGGCTACACCGGAGCAGGAACAACGCCAAGGTATCCATCGGGACCTTCAAATTATCCGAATAATAACCAAGACTTTAGCAATTATCCAGGACAGTCCAACAGGCCAGATTACCAAGGCAGCACTCCAGGGTTGCCTGCTTTTGGATCAAATACAAACACTTACAGACCTGGATCTGGTGGAACTGGATTCAGACCAGGCTCTCAAAATGGGCCTGATTATAACTCTGGCTCTCAAGGAGGATCTGGTTTTGATAACGGCGCATATGAAGGAGGTGATTACTCTGCTATTCCCGGTGAACCTGGTATAGATTACCCTGTACTTTCAGAAGTTCCTCAAACGTCTTTCAGCTGTGCCGCACAAGCTTATCCTGGATATTACGCTGATGTTGAAACACGTTGTCAAGTTTTTCATGTTTGCGCAAATAATATGACTTATGACTTTTTATGTCCTAATGGCACCATTTTCTCACAAGAATTTTTCGTATGCGTCTGGTGGAACCAATTTGACTGTAACTCTGCACCCAGTTACTATGGTTTAAATGCAAATTTGTATGACTATTCTATAAAAGGATCCCAATACTCTGATCATGGCGGAATTCCTCAAACATCTTACTCCGGGGGTACTAGACCTCAAGGACCGTCATCAAATTATCCAGGTACTTCAGGACCCCAAGGGCCAGTAGGTTACCCTGGTAGCACGGGACCGTCTAGTAACTACCCAGGTGATAATAGACCTTACAGTCCTTCAAGTAGCTATCCAGGTAGCGCTGGACCACAACGACCATCTACTAGCTACCCAGGTAGCCAAGGACCATCCACTGGATATCCAGGTAGCTCCGGTCCACAAGGACCAGTAAATGCATATCCTGGAAATCAAGGAACTTCAACTGGCTATCCAGGAAGTTCAAGGCCTCAGGGCACATCTCCTGGATATCCTGGCAGCACAGGATCACAAAGACCTTCAACCGGTTACCCCAGCAGCCCAGCACCGCAAGGTCCAAGCTATCCAGAAAATAATTCGCAACAACCTGGATACCCTGGTGAACAAATTCAAGGATATCCAGGCAGTCAAACTTCAGGACCAAGTTCGCCAGGAGGATACCCAGGATCACAAGGAACAACAAGTTACCCGATTTCCAGACCGGGGAGCAATCAAGGATATCCTTCAGGCCGACCTTCCGGACCCAGTTTCCCAACTGGGACAACGAGACCTAGCGATGGAAACTACCAACAACCGAATAGAGAATACCTCCCGCCTCGAGCTTGATTAAAATTCATTTTAACGAAATAAAAATACATCATGTTAGTTTTATAAAACGTCTTAACTGCCAGAAAACATATAGAAATACATCGGAAATATACATAAACTTACTGCCAAAATCAAGTAACGCTGACACACAATATTTTTGGTGCTCATTTAATGATATAGATATTATTCTATTACCTATAACTTTAATTTTAATTCAATTAATAATTTGTCGTATTAGTAAATAGTATAATTGTCCGCACCAGTAAAAAAAGCACAAAAATATATGTAAGTACAACGAAAGTTACCACAAGTGTTCATATAGTACAAAAATATTCCACTTCTAAAAAAAGTAGATAATTAGAATAATTAATGTTAAGGTGTTATATAAAGTATTATAAAGCATTTTCTTTTGTAAATAAAGATTCTTTGAGCAATATATTTATATTTTATTTTTTATATCTCTAATTGTTAATATTTATTGTGTATTTGGTGGTTATTTAATATGAGCTGTCGTGCGCAATGGCACAGCATGTGACTGTTAACGCGATAGTCGTGGGTTCGACTTCTACTCAGGGGAACGCATTTTTATTATTATCCCGTTTTGTTATCAAAACGGGATAATAGAAGACAAGGCGCGGCGTAAAGTTTCGCCACAAGTCCAAGCGAATGACAATACAGATTCACACTTATTTATTAGTGACAATGATACCTTTGAAATATACTGGAACGACCATTTTATTTCCAAAACATGTTATTATTTAATGATGCAAGACGCAAGCATGAGCGTGTGACTGTAAACAGCACAGGTAGTGGGTTTCATTTAGGAAATTAAATATTTTATTTATTTCGCATGTAGTTATCGTTGAGATTTAAGTACCACAAACGACGCTTGACGCTTCAGGGACTAATAGACGATTAGTCCCTAAAGCGTCAATAAAGTCTAACTTTTGTTCGAATACCTCAATGGCTTAACAATAGATTTTATAGTAATAAATTTAACTCAGCAGTACTTGGTACAAATTGAATATAGCAAAAACAAAAATGATATAAAAGCTTTTGCTATACAAAATGTTTTTGTCTACACCACTTTAAATATAACCACAGGTTTAACTACTCTAAGAAAGCATAATACAATTAAAAGCGATTTTTCCTAATTTTTTTTACACAAACTCTGTTATCTATCACTTTTTTATATTGAAATTTATGAATTTGACGCTTGTCAAGTACTTGTAAATATATTATTGTCGTATACAGTAAAGACTGTAGACATTATCATAAGCGAGGGAGAGAAAGAAAGAGAGAATATTCAAATGTGAATTTAATGGGATCTATGTAACTATTTAATACTCCTATTTTTTAATATGAGCAATTCCACGCTGACGCTTAGTTAGGTCTACTGTTAATTTTTTATTGCTTCAAGTATAAAAATACTTCATGATAAACTGTCAATAAAAATAAGGATATTATTTGATATGTTAATAATTACTCTCTCTTTAAAAGGCAAATAACGATAACGTTGATAATATATTTTATCTTTATTAATTATTTTTAATTTTTATTTTTCCATTACTCACAATTAGTAATAAATTATCGTAAGCAATTGTGCTGGCAACCCAAAAAAAGAATGTCAGTGTTCAGTGATGTCATATGTCATGCTCAAGTACGGTTGTTTTGCGTTTTTTCTGAGTCGTAATCGTTTTTTATGAGGATCTACAAGTTTTAAGTTAAAAGCAATACAAAACATAAATAATAGACAAACAAATGAAGTTTCAATTGTGAAAAAGTGTTCTAATAAGTTATTATTTGGCGGCGGGGTTGCTATTATCAATAGTGAATATTGCGTATCATGTAACAGTGATCTTGTGGTTTATTTTGTGGCCGCTGCATCTATTTTCGACTTGACAGTCTTCCTTAACGTACGTGAATTTGTTGAATTATTTAATTTACACATTTGACGTGCCTAAATAAATATTAACGAATAAAATTGTAAATTAAGTTGCTTGTAATGTCAAGGTCCAACAATGTCCTTACAAGTTTGTCATCCTCTATCATCACACTTCATTATACAATCTTCTTCGAACCTTGTAGCAAACTTTTAAATAATACTTAATTTATAAATCTTATATCTTAATGTTTATTATTGAACCAGTTGTAATTAAAAGTAATTATTGATTACAATCAATTATAAATGATAACTAATAATTACTTTCTTATTAAAATATTTGCGGATTCCAACTAAAATTTCACTATTCTATTACTCTATATTTTCACACAGGTTTTATCTGATGTTCTTATAATACAGCATGTCATTGTATAGACTTCTTGTTCTGGCTGATAGTGAAAGTACTATCCATTGAAGTCATTGTATTGCAATATATCTATAATGAGTGTTAATTCAAAATACTAATTTTCTATGTTAATTTCTTTAGTATTTTCATATGTAAAGCAAAATTTCATTCATTTACATTTTTTTAATCTCTGAATGACTAGTAGACATGATAAAAATTAATTTGTCCTTTAAAATAATAAGCCTCAATGGCACAGTGTTATAGTATCTGAGTGTCAGTGGATGGTTGTCAGTTCAATCCTCAAGACAAAGCCATTTTGCAATAACTTAAATAAGAAATAAAACAATATTGACATTATTCAAGCAACATTTAATGTATGTATGGTAGTAGCTGTTATATTATTGAAATATTTTGATTTCCTCCTTTGAGTAATACAAATTCAATTGAGGAAGAAGTAAACAATTAAATGTGTAACCTTAGATGTCTGAAGATAAACTAGAAGTATTTATTAAAAGACAAGTTAATCAAAATAAACTGTATTATGCTGAAATCTATATTAATATTTGTTATTATTATTATTTTTATGTTTATTATTGCTATTTTTTATTCCTCAATTTAACTGCACTGTCTTCTTGTCTTTCCTACTACTTTGCATTTATCCACTTCCATGGATTGGCTGGAAGAGATCTCTTCTAGAGATAAGTCCACTGTTGTGAATGAAATTTCAAAATGTATGTTTTATTATGTATGAATTTTGTGCAATAAAGAATATAATATATTATAAGGTCTCTGGTAGCCAAAGCGCAGTGTTGAATTTTTCCACTCAATATATAATGTGCCAAAAGTGGACAATGTGTGAGAAAACAGCATCTCCTAACACAAGGTTCCCTCTGCCTTCAATATGCAGGATACAGATTACTTATTTAGGGGTCTTTTTAATATACAAATTTTCAAAATACAAACAGGTTACAATGAAATAGCCTAACAAAATGAGTTGGTTGCGAACCACATCAAAGACGCTGGCGCGTCAGCTCTCGCGGTCCCTGGACCCACGACACGATTACGAACCTCAGGCATGCTACAACTCTTTTTGTAAACATTGGCAGCAAGCACATGATATTATAATTAAATCACAGGTAAATATATATATATATATATATAAAGCTAAAATTAATTATAATCTATTATAACAATTGAAGCCATCTTGGTGCATTGGGATAATGTGTGATTGTAAACAAAGTTTCAATTATTATTCAATAATATATTATTATTTATTTTCCAATTAATATTTTTTTCATTTCCCTGCTCTTAAAGACAAGATGCAACATCACTTTATAGCTGTTCAATACATAATGTCTCTAATTTGGATGGAGAGTGGAATGAGGTTCTTGACATTAAGAACTCTAGAACATTTTCTTTCTTACTGTCAAACGCAAAGCTGCAGAGCGAACAAGAAGAGAGAGAGAGCAAATTCTTCATTATAAAATTATTTACTATTTAACTTAAAAATAACGGATTTATTTAATACAAAGTTATCTTTATTATATGATTCATAACATATTATATTTAAAATACATACATATATAGTAGTAAATATTCACTACATTGTTATTCATAATATGACCTCAAATCTAATGAAAGATTAACTCACATTATTCACAGTATTGTTTTTGTCTCCTAAAAAATTTCAAGGCTATGTGTAATGTGTACACATTCCTAAGATATATAAATTTTCGAATTTTTACTAAAACTCAATAAAATATGTTCAATTTCATAAATAACT
>DVQM01002197.1:0-10476 GCA_018231645.1 Heliconius ricini | reverse complement strand
CTGGCCTGAACCTGAATAATATAAAAGATAAAATTAAGTGATAGTTAAATGCTTACAAAATTATAATTTTAAATTATATTTACAATGAAAATCGTATTATATATCGCTTGACGCCAGGTAGAATGATCATGTATAATAGTTATTATTAAGACCAATAGGTATTACGCCAACGCATTAAATTCCTTTCTCTGTATTTACAATGTGAGTCACATCCAAGTTTTTTTATACTGACACACGATGACAAAATGATAGATAGACGTGTGTGACGACTGCTCTTCGGAAGATATTCTCGACTTTGAACACGTTAAGGTTAATAGCAGTGCTAAGACCATGCTGTACCTGGATTGAATTTAAAATATATACGTAGGTATATACTTCTTTTAATAAATTAATTATTTTAATTAAAAATTCACGCTGTATCCTGGACACAGCAAGGTAGGCAGAGGGAACCTAGTGTTAACATACTCCATTCCCCACTCTCCGTCGAATTCTGGAGCGCCGCCGCGTTTTTTCTCGATACTAATCTAATCTTTCTCTTATCTATATTTCTACTCGTAAGAAAATATATTAAAAAAAATTAAAGTGCATGGTTGATGCACTTCAGTAGAGCTTTAAATTTTTTGCGTTTATAATATCAGTATAATTATCGTAATTTACTATAAACGCGATGGTTGATGGATGATGAGTTCATTTTCAAGCTCTGCCACATAATACTCAATGTTTCGAAAATTGAGGAGTGGGGAATGAAATGTTTTAACCCTAGGTTCCTTCTTTGCTAGATGTGGAGGGGGAGGAGGGGAAATGAGTGTTTTAACATTAGATGCCCTCTGACTATTCCCGTTGCGAGAGCGGTGCTTTATGCGTGATAAAGTAACTAAATGTGGTTATAAGAGTGTCTTTGTAATTTCTTGTTTATTCAGTTACGTGTAAACTCGTAAAGTAGTAGTATAACCAGGCCAGAAAACGAAAACGTTTAAAAATATTGAACGTAGCGGGATTTGCATCTGCATCTTTCGGAAACCTTCCAAACGCTCCGACCACTAAGCTATACATTCTCATCAAGCTATTAAATTCTAATACACGTGCTGCAACTTATTGTGCTAGCATCTCTGTAACGAGGCTTTTACAAATTTCGGGTACCCAAAGATAATTACTAAAAATAATCATTTAACGAGAGGAAATGCTATCTATTAGATATTTTTTACATTTTTAATGTTTTATCTCACACCTAGGAAAGAAAAATACTTATTTATAAAATATATAAATTTATAAGGCCAAAACTTTTCTTCTATGAGTTCGAGTTCACAACAATATTTTCGTTCAGATACTGAATTAACATAAGAGAGTTTTTATCTATATATAATTAAATAGTAAATGTTTTATTTAAATCATATTTTATTTATTACATTTCATAATGTGTTTGTGTTATTGATGAACTTTCTTAGCGCACAGGTATAGCGGAAAACAACTGTTTCAGAAATAGCCTTTCTCTCACGCTCGCTTAAACTTGAAGGTCCGGGTTGAGATGTAAATACTCGATACGCGGCCACTACGAGGCTACCTGTTTTATGTTATTTTATATATTAATTTTATTTAATTTCATCCTGGGAACCTTGTATTAATACACTTCGTTCCCTATTAAGATACTTCCATTCCCCGTATTCTGCCAAACTAGTCAGGCATTGCTAGTTGAGTGGCGAAACTCAACGCCGCGCTTTGTCTCGTTATTAGAGCGATGAAAATGAAAATTCCAAATATCACTCCTCCGAGCAGGAATCAAACAGGCAATCATCGCGTTAACAGACAAAAGCTCTGCTCCACGGTGGCCACTCGGTCTACTCATGATAATATGTAACAACATGTACAATAAAAGGTTATATTAGAAATTTCAATATTACTATGTGTACTTCTCATAAACTAAGGTTAAACCTTTTTGAAGTATTTATTACAATTTGGCACTTCTATCGAAGTAATTTTAAACAATGAAACGTAAATATCCACGTATAACAATAAGCTTTGTTCCGTGACTATACATATTTTATTTCAATATATAATTAATACATAAGTATATTGTGTGTAAAAAATCTTATATATAAGTAATGTATAAGATTTTTTATCGGTTCAGTACTTCCTGAGATTAATGCGTTAAACTAAACAAACTCACACGAAATTTATAATATTAGTATATATTTTTCATTTAATTTCACACTTGTTTTGACTGTGCTTGACAAAGTTTGTTTACATTATTTGTTGTATAAATATATTAAGATATTATCTGTTTTACTTAATTGAGAATACAACAACACAGAAAAATTACCTACTTTTAGGTTATGTTAACATTCGAATATTTTCGTTCCAGCTGTGCGTAAGTCAAACACTTGGGTTTCATAATATTCGAGTTTTCTTTTTATTTATTCACACTTGATCTTGACAGAAAACAGTAAATTCGCATTTGGGATGTTTTTATCGTGAAATTGTGTCATATATTCTGCGTAAATAAATACGTCTCCTTTACGATATAAATAACTTAACCGGAACAATATACGGCACACCGTCTGACGCTCTGAAGGTGCAAATCGATGCGCGCTGTAAATGTAAATCCCTGCGCTCAGACGCCGCCGCCACAGTCGCCTCGTACGCTCCGTAACCGACGCACGCGCAACTTGCCGCGAATAGATCGATATTATATTGAGACTTTTGTATAACAAAACCGGCTTCATTTGAGTTTGTAAACAAATAATATGACGACGTGATCTCCTGATATCAACATGTCCTTCTGTAGAATAACAGGCCGCAGTAGGGGGCTGCCCAAGCCTAATTATTTTCCTCTCCTTGCCCCAATATCGCCAGCTGACGCAAAGAGATGTTGCAGAATAACCGGAAAATCATATGGATTACCTTCACATCATTACATTCCAGTACTACTTACAGCAAGATCTTCAAAAACCAAATGCAAAATTACAAATGTCTCGGGTGAACTCGGTCCGCATCATTACTCACCCGAAATTAATTATGGGAACCGAAAACATGAAATTTTACCGGACTACCGTTATATATTTCCGATATTGGATGGCTCAACCGAAGCGCAAAGGGGACTAATGGAAATGTTATTGACTAAGCAAGTAACAGATGACAAGCGATATGTATACACAGTGCAAGAACGCAGATGTAGTTTGGTTTTTTCGGCTCGTATGGAAGCTGCAGTGCGTGATGGTGATGTTAAAGATGTAATGTTAGCTAAAGATTCAGATACAGTTTTGATAAAAACTAAACAGGGCCGAAGTGTTTCAATGGATTTTAAAGATTTTACAGAAGATGTAGAAATATTTGAAGGTGAGGGACCAAATGCGGAGGTACTGAAGCAAAGAGAAAAGGAAGAATTAGAAGAAAGAAAAAAAAAGAGGAAACGAGCAGCGGGTCTTTCATCAATGAAAAAGATTTTTGAAAATAAAGAAAAATTAGCAGAAGTGCAAGAGCTTGAAGAAGAAAAAATGCGTCAAGATCGTGTAGCAAAAAAAGCAAAACTGGAAGAATTTAAGCACGAAAAACATGATATTAAAAGTTTTTCTTGTAATAACTTTGATCTTAATCATATGCGTTCTAAGTCAAGTATTGTAATGTGTAGCGGAGATTGGAAAGACCAGATGCATCCGCTTATTGAATCTTGGGACTGGGATTTATTTGAAAAAGAGAAAACCACTGACAACTTTACACAAAAAGTGACAAAATTACCGTCACCATTAAAAATAACACCTTATCATTGTGATACAGAAATATATGAAGTGGATAAAAATATTACTGATGTGTCCATTCCTCTTGAAAACGTGCCGTGTGTTAATCCTCTAAAACCAGTTAAAGCCAACCCTTCTGAAACGATTCTTTCTGCAATATCAGAGCTATCTACTGAGCGGCTAACAGAAACTTCAAATGTTGCAGAAAAGTTATTAGAAAGTGATAGAATCGATTTGCTGCCTTCAATTATGAATGTGCCTGAATTAGTTAAAAATATTAAAAAGGGAAAGAGAGAGCGGGTCGCTAAGATATCTGGACTTACTTTAGACATAGACAAAGCAAAGAAGTTTATTCCAGGTCAACATATCAACACTCCTCAAGGTCCAGTTTTTGTACCAGGACAGACAATAGAAACGCCAGCAGGGCCTATATTTATTCCAGGTCTCACAGTAAATACCCCAGCTGGTCCTGGTTTAATACCAGGACATATTTTAGATAATGAAAATGAACCATTGTTTGTAGCTGGTCAAATATTACAGACTACAAATGGTGAAGAATTTGTTTGTGGTCAAACTATTAAGCAAAAAGATGAATCTTATAAATTTACTGAGGGCCAGACCGTCATATCTGAGGACGGATTGAAGTTTGTACCAGGAAAAGTAATAAATAATGGATTAGACAATGTATTTGTACCAGGTCAAACAATTATGACTCCAGATGGCGTACAGTTTATTCCCGGGCAAACGTTTACAGAAAACAATAACATAATTTTTACTCCTGGTCAAAACGCCAAAATAAACAATGAGTGGCAATTTGTGCCAGGTCAAGTTGTGAATAATGATGATGAATTACATTTTGTCCCGGGAGCTACTCTAGCTACGCCAAATGGTCTTAAATTTGTGCCCGGTCAAACAGTTACAATTGATGGAGAAATAATATTTGTTCCGGGCATTTCAAGAACAGGTGAGGCAGGTTTAGAGTTTGTTCCTGGTACTACAGTAGATACAATTGATGGAACAAAATTTATTGAAGGACAGGTTGTAAATTCTTCAAGTGGTGAAAAATTTTTACCGGGTAAATCAATCATGCAAGCAAATGGCCATGTTGAATTTTCTGTAGCAAAATCTGTGAAAGATATTTCCTTTACAGAAGGATCTCCGATGGGGTTGCCTATTGACATAAAAACTAGTTCGCTATCAGAAGAATCTTTATATGTCTTTGGACATATGATTCAAACATCAAAAGGTATCGAATTTTACCCAGGACCTAGGATACCTAATCTAGAAGGAAAAGTCGTACCTGGTCGACTAGTTAAAAATGAAGCTAATCAATCTCGTTTTGTTCCGGGAATGATGGTAGAAGGCATATTTGTACCCGGTCAAATTGTTTATACGGAAAACGGAGAGCAATTTGTCCCTGGCCAAGTTGTTGATACAATTGATGGCCCGAAATTTGTGCCTGGTCAAGTAGTTAATACAAAAAGTGGGCCTAAATTTGTTCCTGGGCAAACAATACATACAATAGATGGACCTCGGTTTGTGCCTGGCCAAATTATAGAAACAAAAGCTGGACCTACATTCATTCCAGGCCAAGTAATTTCAACAGAAGATGAAGGTTCTAGGTTTGTGCCTGGTCAAGTAGTTGATACTGAAGAAGGTCCAAGATTCGTCCCTGGTAGAGTGATTGAGACAGACGATCACGGTGTGACATTTGTACCCGGTCAAATAGTCCAAACGCCAGAAGGACTTAAATTTGTGGCACCAGATCTTATTGAGGGCGAGGAAGGCTTAGAATTCTCTGTTCAAAGTTTTGTCGTCACACCTGAAGAACTAAAACTTTTAAAAGTCAAAACCAACCCCAATGATACAACATCAACGAAAGGTGAATTAACTATTGACACAAAAATGCTTCGACAACTTTCTGAAGCCGGTATGTCAATTGGACGGCAAGTGCCAGCTGATTTACCAGCTATTAATGTTATATTAAATCAAACTAAAAATGCTGAAACTTTAAAGGCATTTGTAACTGATTTTGGTTTAAAAGATGAGGTCGCTAATCAATTAATGGATGTTATTACATCGATAATAGAAATGAGTGCTCATTTGAAATATGAAATGAATATAAACAGTAAAGAAAATAGTCTAGTAATTGATGGGAAAAAGGGCAGACCAAACAAAAAGAAACTAAATGAATTAAATTATTTGGATTATACAGAAAATAAGGAGGAACATGCTCATCAGGAAAAAGTAAAAAATTCAATCGCGGCGGCAGTGCTGGCAGCTTTAGTGACAGCAGAACAATTTGAAGAAATTAATAATAATAATGGAAGAGAAAAATATCATCATATATTAAAATCTATTGACACCATTTTAGGAAAAGCAATTGACGAAGACCTGGTTTCTGCCATGTATAAAATTCTTCAAACTGAAGAAGATAAAGAAGTTCTTCGAGAAGAAATTCTTGAAAATTCCACTACTCCTAAAGTAGAATTAATCAAAATTGCCTTAAATAGTGCAATAAACAAACATTCCTATACTGAAGATCAAGTAATTGATAAATTTAGTGACTTCCTATGTAAAGAAAGCGAAGTTTTGGGTCCTGCTTTCAAAAAAATGTCCAGAAATGATCCTAGCTTATTACAACACGTCTTAAATCATATTTCTGAATCTGTTTCATTCATTAAAACGGATAATGAAGCTGCTGAAACACTACAGAAAGTAATCGTCACAGCAATACAAGAAACTAGTAGCAAAACATTAGAGACTGTTTTGGAAGGATCTAATAAGGAAATAGTAAGAGAAATAATCCTGCAATCTGCTGGTCTTGCCAGAGTTTTAGGGATGGTTGAAGTTGCTAGAAATTTACTATCTGCAATGAATAATGAACATAGTTTCGATAAAGTTGCTGGAGACGAGATGAGCATGAATATTCTAAAGAGATTGACAGTCATGAGAGCACTGGCTGAAGAATCTCCTATCTTACATTCAGCATTGCACAAGCTCGAAACTGATCCAGAGCTAGCTCGTACAGATCCTAAGCTAAGAGATTTGGTACGAGAGAGCGCATCTCTTATGATAATTCCAGAAGAACCACCACTTAT
This sequence comes from Heliconius ricini, assembly GCA_018231645.1. NCBI lineage: Eukaryota > Metazoa > Arthropoda > Insecta > Lepidoptera > Nymphalidae > Heliconius > Heliconius ricini. The sequence goes on along the minus strand of DVQM01002197.1, from coordinate 3,644 downwards.
GACCTCAGCAGATGTTCCATTAAGCTTACTTCAACCTGAAAATAGTCTTGCAATGGAAGACTTTTTGTTTCAGCGAAAGAAACATCCTGGGGCATTATTAATAATGAAGAAAGGTTTACAGGCTGTAGTTCCAAGAGAAGCAAGTCGTGCTGTATTGACTGGTCAAGTAGCCTACACAGTCTTAGACGAAAATGGTATCAGACATTTTGAACCATTACACGTATTCTCCGCGCTTAATTTAAGCCAACCTACAGCTCATCGATTCAGTATGTACAGTTGTCCTGTAGTAGACGACAACGATGAAGACCTTCAAACTTTTACAGGATACTGCAACATAAGTAACAGTCAGAGGATAACCAAATATGGCGGATTAAATAGGAAATATAGTGGAGTGTTACTAGATAGAGAAAACACTAGATCTAGAATGAGTAGCTTGAAAAATACTCCCAGCTATGATAGATATAGCTCAAGATCGCTCTCTAGATCACGATCTACATGTAGCAGAAGTCCGTCAAAGGTAAAAAATATACAAAAATTACGTAAAAAAAATTACTTACACTTAAAAATTGAGATAGGTGACGTAAACTAAATCATTATCAATTGTAGCATCATACCTTATTTTGTATTTGAAGTTATTAATTATATTTTAGTAATTACACCAATCTAGTGAAATTAAAAATCTAATTTAGTAATTTTTATTTCAGGTAGACGACGTGGTGGTAGCCACCGCTGATTATACAGCGGCGGCAGATGATGAGATTTCAGTGAAAGCTGGAGATATTGTCGAGGTTCTCGATACTAAATCCGGTGTCGGATCCAAGTGAGTACCACACTTTCATATTGCACTTTGTCCTTTAGAATAAACTTTACAAAATAACGTCTGTCTCTACTGTTATGCAGTGTTCGGACAACTGTGCCAGAATTAAAATATACCTAATAAATCTATACTTATAGAATCCTGAGGTTACAAGCTTATAAACTGACCAAGAATAACTTACACCTTTGTAACACACAACGTTTCATACATTGTAACGCACCCTCGTCATACACTCACACAAATATAACACAAAATTGAAGCACCTTCTCTAAATTTATGAATATATAACTATATAAAAATATTTTTCTTTCGTAATAATACTGACATATGGAAAAAGCGTTCGTTTCACATTTTTATAAAAACCGTATGAATAATCTATGAGAAATGTTTATTAGGAACAAATGCAAATTAAATATATTTTTTTTATCTCCACGCTTATTAATTTCTTTTAATTATAAAAACATTGCAAAAAATTTTGATTACATTCAGATGATTGTTTTAACTATGGGCCAAATAAGCATTTTTATTAAAGATATTGAATAAAAAAATATAAACTTCCCTCGTGTAGAGTCGTACGTTTCTCTCATATTGATTTATATGACATTTTGCGAAAATTAAAATGCGAAATTTTCTACTACATTCAATGTGCTAAATTCACTTGGCTGTATATTTAACGCAGATGTAAATAGAAAACGTAGGGAATGCATTTTATTAACGCGGATGCGCTGGACACCAATATGCTATATATTTAGACTAGAGAGTTCGATGCACCATTACGTAACTTTCGCACTATGAACCACAGTTATATTACGCGGGTAAAATTTTAACACTCTGTGTGATTAAAATTAGGTTATTCTAACCTATATTAAACAAAAATATATCAAACTAATATAACGCGTATAATTTGGTTATAAGTACCAAGTTTAAGTGACAAACTTTAATAATCAAATTATACACAATATATCCTTAGATTTTTTTCTTTTAATATGTGCTGTAATCACAAAAACAAAGAACGTACGTACGTAGAAATAACAACCTTTTATTTCCATACCATTAATAAGCATCATCATTATAATATAATAATGATAATTACATCCATCTGTCATCATGTCGCCCAATCATTAATCATGATGACGTAATGAAAGAAAATTATTGATGCAGGTACAGAGGCCGTGTGTATAGATACGAGAATCATTTCTTCCAATCCAGGGGTTCCTCACTTGACTATGTGTTCAGTGTTCCCACATATAAAATGTATTATTATTGATCATTAAAATGATATAAGAATAAGAAGATGTGAAGACAGAAGAGGCTATCATTGTATATATTTTGCTTTCAACAGAAAATTTATGTTGTATTAATGTAAAAAGCCACAAAAATTGCATATTTTTATTTTTGACTAGGCTCGGGCTGAAATTATACAGTCGAATATTGTTACTATTTTAAAAATATGCACTTAGCTGGCAGTAAATGTTGTTGTTGATGTTTACGTTGTGATAAGTGTCATCTTGTATATCATTTATAGTGTAACGCGTGCTTTATCATTATCAAATGTATCACGTAACAGAATGCACAGCAGATGTATGTATCTAATAAAGACAATTAAAGTTCTGGAGTTTCTTTTTGACTCTGTTGGTAGGTTAATCATAGGTTTTTTTAATATAACTATAATTAAATTTACTATTTACCTCATTTAGTTTTTGCTTAAAAAAATAAATATATGTTATATATTGAAAAAAAAGAGATTATTAAAAATTGAATTTGGATAACCAAGTGACATATATAATAGTATGGCTAAAAATAAAAGAATTGTATTATAAAAAAAAATACCAAGAAATAGTATTAAAAAAAATGCTAATTTTAATGAATTCATGTTGAAGTATGAAGGCAAATAAGTTATTTTCTTATTAACAGAATATATAGAGAGAACCTTAATTATATATAACGGCTTACTCCGTACATTCCCTCTCCGTCCCCAGGATAGAATTACAATGTTTTTCACAATCACCACGTACAACCAGGCACCGCTATTTTGATGATAAAGTTAAAATAACAAATTATTCGAATTTTACATTACGGTTATACAATAATCATTTGTTAAATACATTGTGAGGCCTTTCTTCTATCTATCTTCTGGGAATATAAATTAATATACACCTCTTCGTGTGGAAACCGCATCCACAGCTATCGCTCCTATGTAGAGTTTGTAACTGAGCTACAATGTGTGAAATTACTTATATGATATAGAACTATTGTTTATGTATATATGTATGTATGTTTTTATAAAAGAATACAGAATATGCTTAAATCACTTTTCTTACAAATAAAATTATTGTATTTATTTTTACATTAAAACAAGAAAATTAAAAATAGTACATCACATGAAGCATTTTAAATTATAAATTTTGCGTTCCATAATTTATGGAAATATGTTTAAAAATGAAAATATTTAGTGTCATTTCAAATTATGAATTGCGTACAGGAAAACTAATATACGTACAACAGACCACAAGTCACTGGCTCTAAGCCAATTCAGAGAAAGGTAGTTCTTAGAAACATAAATTAGTTAATACAGACACTTAGATACAGGTATTTATTATGATGACTCAATTTTTTTTGGTTTATTTGAGTTTTTAATCATAAATTTGTTTGAATCATCTCATTAAGTGGGGCCAGAAAATTCTGATATATGGCTCTATAAAGCGGGTAAGATATTTAAATCTTTAATAACTTGGTTGAATAGCTTCACTGTGTATCCCGCATAGAGCTGGGAAGGCAGAGGCAATCTAGTGCTAAAACACGCAGTTCTGCACTTATCGTTCTATTT
>DVQM01002196.1:0-10477 GCA_018231645.1 Heliconius ricini | reverse complement strand
CACCGCTACAAAAGTATATTAATAAAATGTCGGTAGATACAGCCAAGGTTATGTGTCGTAGTCGCCTTGAAGTTAGGCTCTTTAAACTTTGTGCACTCGGGAAGGATATTATCAAAAGTAAGAAACTCTTAAAAAAACTATTTTCATGACCACGACTCATTAATCTTGCTGTAATTGAAGTCCCTCTTATGGCTGTAATACAATAGATTCACTATTAATAGTAGGGCAATGCTAACCTCGTCCGCCGGCTTCGTAGGTGTGATTGCAACGGTCTCGTTGAAGCAGAGGCAGGCGCAGTAGTGCCTGTTCGCGTCCACGTCCGTCAGGACCGACACGTAGAAACGAGGTTCTGATCTCTCTGTCGAGAGCGCCCATCCTTGCGGTTGACAGAACTGATAATAGAAATAAGATTCATTTAGCGAATGCGATTAATTCTAAGAATTTTAATAAATTTACTTGCAAGTTATAAATAATCTAATTGCATATGAAAATAGATTTTAGATAAATTTTTACAAATTTTGAGTTTTCTTATCAATACTTACCCATTCTATACCGTCGTGGAACGGTGTGTCGTCCCAGTTCACCTCAGGGAAACGTTGAAGGATGATGCCGTTGCTAAGTCCACCTCCTGGAACAAACGGCAATTTCATTTTAAAATATACACAATAACAAACAAAACATATTTTTAACTAAATTGAATACAAAGTGCGGCGTTAAGCCCCGCCATTCAACATACGATGCTTTGAATACAGACGAAAAGCGGAAAATGAGTGTCTTAATTATGACGATAAAAAAAAACAAACGATGTATCACCGGCGTCTAAAGATATCACAGATTGTTTAAGCAAGTTTAGCTCATTAGCGGACGCTTCGTCAGACATTCCGCATGTCATCGACAGTAACAACTTGTCGGGCAAGGCCGTGACCTACTATTCGTATAAACCTGTAAAGTAAAGTTCAAGAATAGTTCCTGGTGGTAAGGTTTCGGTTGAAATTATTTTGATTTAAACATAAAATAAATTGGATAAAACACGGCGTTGATATCCGCTTTCTGATATGTATTAACGTTTGTTTCGAAAGACATCGTTGAGTAAATTCATGTCTCAGTAGATTCAATCTAAGACAAAAAAAAGTCATATTTCTCTTAATTTGTATATCAAGAAGAGATTAGGACATATTATTCTCTATAATATTATATAACTGTAAACATAAAGCTACGTATAATTCGTCTTAACACAAGATGCCATATATCTTCGAAGTATTAGCCGCAACTCCCAGTGGGAGTTTCACTTGACATACGATTTACTACCCGGTATTACAGAATACTAACATTATAGTTGTGTGATTAATAAATGTATGTAATAAATACACTATATTCCATTTATGCAAATGAAACAAGCAAATAACGATGCATTTTGAAAAAAAAAAAACATTGAGGACCTACTCCAGAATCTTCAGAATTTGATAGTTTGACAGTAACTTTGTTTCAACAAGAAAGATTAAAATATAATAGTACATATTACAAATTTATTATTGCGCATAGAACATTATTCAATTATATTTCGAGTAAGCCCCCAAAAGTATTTAACATCTAGAACTGCCTATTTATAATCATACTTCACTAAAACTAAAGCTTTTAAATTAAAAATTGATAAATTACTTAAAACGATTAAAATTATTCAATTTGAACCCAATACCACAGTTGTCCACAGAACACATACTAAACTATGCTGAAATATTTTGCTGAAAATTCTTCTAACACAACACTATAATAATAATAACCACCAGTAAATAAAAATTCTTATTATTAATGTTTCCATGTTTACGTAACGGCCAAGTTCACACGTTTCGTGAGACAATACTGTAATATACAGTATGACAACCATGACCGAGACATAATTAGAGAGAGCAGGCAGATAGAACGTAGTGTTGAGACACTCGGTTCTCTACATTGCATATACAATGCCAATGCCGCTTTTGCCAATTACGCCTTAATAGCTTTAATAGTCATCTTCTTGCTTCATGCTGCATCACGCATACTGCCGGATAAGCAGAGGAAATTTGGTGTTATGACACTTCTTTCCCCACCATTACGCCAAATTTTTACGACGTGGAAATGGAAATATTACATCCGACTGGGAATCGCACCAATAACCGTCGTGTTTACAGTCGCTGACAGACTACACTACGCTGATGGTCCATTTTGGCGGTTCGTATTTTTTATTGTTCGTATACAATACGATATAACCATTAGCGATATAACCATTAATATGGAATATAATAAATAACGAATATTTATAATAATTAAATACCGTATTACAAAGTGCTCGCCAAGTATTTTCTATTCCAGATAAATCACCTATACATATCTCAATTCTATATCACAATCGATTACCAACGTAATTTGTAGTATCAAACATTTAATTTTTGTGATCATTTTCTACTTATTACTTATTGACCGCCTCGAATTGCTAAACTTATATTATATTTTATTTAGTACCATTAATGGTACTAAATAAAATATAATATAAGTTTAATATGAAACTTAAGAATATTTAAATATTAAGTTGATATTAATAAAATGTACAATGAACTTCTGACCATTGCAACAAAAAATACATCACAAAAAAGAATATAATTTCAGAAATATAACTTAATTTTTAACAAAAAAAAACCGACTTCAAATATCGATACTGAAAAATTAAAAAATGGTTTTACATAAAATAAACCGTACTTTGATTTTGTTAAACAAAAATTATTAAGAAATAATTTAATAATTTTGAAGTCAAAGAAATGACACCAAGTAGTTCTCATCGCTATTTTAATTACGTCACGAATACAAATATCAAAGCATACATGACCTCACGTTTTATTTCATGACCTTCCTATGTCAAGGAAAAAAGTTTTGTTTTCCAAAGTATTATATATATGAGTACCATTTTTCGTTACTTTCAGCTTCACGCTGTATCCCGCACCCAGCAAGATACGCAGAGGGAACCTAGTGTTAAGACACTCCGTTACCAACTTTCCGCTGAATTCTGGAGACATTGTGTGTTGTGTTGAAATTGAACGCCGCGCTTGACACCAGAGCGCAAAAAATGAAAATATACATATATATATAAATATTTCATTTCCTTAAGCGGCGAACGAGCCCACGCGACAACCAGTCGCGTTTACCGTCACATTTTGTGCCCCTGCACCACACTGAATTCTTTTTTTTTGTTATATATTTCTAAAATTCATGCTTGTCAATCAGTCACTCCACATTTAAGGGCAAAATCACCACCAATCCTGCCAAGCGAGAAACACGAAAACGATTTCAAGTAGAATTTCAATCTTAATCTTCAAAGAAATTTTACATTCTGTCTAACTTACTATTTCAATTAATTTGTAACGGTTTGGTGCTATGAAGCATATGCATTCGAATGTTAGAATCTCATACAAAAAAGCAATATTATAATATTTATCGACAGCAAAATGATATTAAAAAAAAACTGTTCTTATTTTTTTTTATAGAAGTGTCCCGTATCTAGTAGAATGGCTCGGTTTTGCGCCCAAAATTCGGGACATTGCTTGTTGAGTGGCGGAATTTAACGTCGCACATTGTCTTGCTGTCAAAGTGGGGCAAAGAAAGTAGTTAATTTCAAATTTACATACGCCGTACCAACGCCCCGCCCCAAATAATAAATAATTAATAAAAATTTAAAGCTCCAATCTAACATTTAAACAAATCGTCCTTACCACACTACTCAAAAACTGCAATCAAGAACCAAAAAAAAGTACAGCCATTAACTTTTTCGAGTGAAGGTTTAAAAGCCCCGTCGTCGTTGACTTTTCAAAAAAATCACAGTTAAATATGCTTTTTAAACACCCGGAACAAAGGACTCGCACTCGAATTACACAATTTAACTAAAACATTTTGCATGAAAGTTTCAGCGAGTGGCAGTTTTGGTTCCGCTTTGTACATTTTAAACGGTAATTCTTTGGTCTATGAAGAAATGCTTTGTTAGATGAGTGTCTACTGGGGTGCGTTGCTCTGAATCGTAGTACCATTTTTTTTACTTTCCCGCTGTATACCTCTTATGCTATATGGTAGGCAGGGGAAACCTGACATTAAGCCACTCCGTTCTCCACACGCCGCTCAATTTTAAAAACATTGGGTGGCAGAAAATGGCCTTAATAAATACATATTATATAGGCATATGTATATAAATAATTTAAACTATAATATGATACGGAAATATAATAGCAAATTAAATTAAATATAAAGAAAACATCATCATTTGACATCTATTTGTGAAACATGCAGACAAAGGCAAACTAAATACTCATACTTATTATCATGAAATTAGTTGAAAATTAACAACGGAATATAAATGGGCTAATAAAATATTCGTATCATGCTCGAAATTATCGGAATGCTTGTATGCGACTCCCGTGTGGCGACAAATATTCAACTGAGTTAACGTGGAACACGCTGATATATATAGAAAATTCAAATTAACTTTTTATAGCTTCACGCTGTATCCCGCATACAGCAGGATAGGTAAAAGGAACCAAAAGTGACATTGTGTTCAGTGTGGAAACTCAACGCCGCTCTTTGTCTTGTTGCCAGAGCGACGAATTAAACATTATTTATTCCCCATAGTGGAAAACGAAACCACCAATGGCATAATGTTAGTCAGGCGCTATGCCGACGAGCGCCTTAAATGATTGTCTCTTGTAATATATATGTTTTAGATATTCTATACCGACCATATTTTAACTTCTTACTTGAGTAGAAATTACTTTTTTGCATGTAAATGGGAATACAGATGAAGCCTTGTGTTAAGACAGCTCTCTCCCCGCTTTCCACTAAATACTGGAGGCATTGCATGTTGAGTGGTGAACTCAATATCGAGGCCTTGTCTTGAGACCAGCGCGAAGAAATGAAAACAGTAAATATTTCATGTCCTCGCGTGGGAATCGAACCCACAACCTGTCACGTTCACAGTCACACGCTTGTGCCCCTGCGCCACGACTGGGCCCAAAATAAATATCGTTTTTGTAGTTATGACACTGACAAAGACACAAGCGCTTATCATGTCATTTGTAATACAATATAATTTATACCCTTCCACGATAAATGAATTATCCAAAATAAAATTATGTATTCAATTTGAACCAGTAGTTCATAAGAGTAGCGCGTTCAGCAAAATAAAATTTTAGTATTAGGTTAATTTATTAAGTAAGTACGGGTGAGCCATTCGCACTGTATTGATGAGACTGAAAACCAAAAATGTATAGATACTATTTTACTATATACCACTGTTTTGCATCGTCAAGGAAGATGAACATTATTACTACATAATTTATTTACTTCCTCATGGACGTAGACGATGTAGACACAGTTATTTGTATTGAGTCTGTTGTCTTTCATCATATTGCATAAAATTACCCTATGATGGCGGTTTTTAATAATGTCTAGACAGATTTTATCGCACGTTTCATAATGTCGAGATATATAACTATAAACACAAACTACAGTCAATTAAAGTTATTAATAAAATAAAGAGTTTTACTCTCCATAATATTTATTTCATATATTAATATAAAAAATCTTCTAAAATATTACATACAAGTACTATAATACAGACAAGAAAACCAATTTAAGCCTATGGCTTTCACTTGTTCTTATTTAAGTTTTAGACTTATATTGCTAAACTGCTCTTAACTCTGAGATCGGTCTTGAGATGTCGCTTTTATTTACACATTATAATGTATGAATGAAAACGTCATCCCAAGATTGGTCTATCCACCTATCTAATATACAGATTGGCGTTTATTACACCTTTAAACTGTAGAAGGTCGACAAGTAAACTATCAGGATTTCGAGGTCGAACGTGCAGGTTCCCGTGTTTCACAACACAATACGCTTAATACAAGTTGTTTATTTATTATATATCTGTATAAGCGTTTCACTTGAAGGGTGACGGTTACGGGTTCGATTCCCAGTCATTCTTCGCTTTGGTAACAAGGCAAAGTGCAGCGTTGTATTCTGCCACTCAACACACAATGTCTTGAAAATTGAGCGGTGCGTGAGGAAGCCTTACAACTTACCACCAAGTAACACACCCTTAACACCGATTAGGTACATCCTTAACACCACAACACGCAACTATTTTTTCCTATCATCAAGTTTTACCAGTTTTTAAAAACGAAAAGAGAAAGTCGGTCCTTCCAACATACAAAACTATGTTAAATTTAATTAATAATGACTATAGAAATCATGTATAACTGGTCTAATCTTAATATGCATAAGTTTGGAAAGTAAATCAATAATTACAGACAGGAAAGATTTTAATTCGTATTCGAAATAAAACCAATATTGAGGAGACGAAAGAGTGAAAATGTGAAGGTTCTCATTGATCCTCACTCATACAAATGATTATATTAATTAATACTTATTGCCTCGCTCTGATAAATAAAGAGCGGCGTTGAGTTCCCCAACTAAAAAAATAATATCTTGAAAAATCTATGGAAAGCAGGGCACAAAGTTACTATTAATGCTAGGTTCCCCCGTAAATATTATTTTTTATATAAATCTTATTAATATTATATTTTAATATAACTATATATTTTCATTTTTCCTTGTTCACTCCTTAACGAGATTAACGATTCTATTAATAAAGTTATCCATTTAAACATATATGCCATAAGCATATTGGATTACAACTGACTACCATCCTGTGTGACGTGACACGCACTTCTAATACCTACACCCATATCTCATTGTATCCGGTGGATTCTGTAATCGCAATGTACTAGACGACATATTATTCTTAAGGTATGTATTTGCTAAGTATAAAATTGGTCGATTGACCTTTAGTTTATGTTACTAAATAGGCAGATGACATTATGCTAATTTATATAGTGTTACAAAGTTATGGGGAACGGAACTGTTTGAATACTAGGTACCCAGGTTCCCTATGCCTACGTTGTTGCCTACGTTGCCTACGTGCAGGATAAAGGGTAAGAGTAAATAAACGAAACCAGAATTCGGCGAAAAATGGGGACTGGTGTTTTTTTTTTAACTTCGTTAAGGAAACCTTGTGCCTGCTGTGTGCAGGATACAGTGTGAAGCTACTAAAAAAAATTTAAATAGATATGCTATAATAGTGTTTGTTTGCGTGTAGTTAGTGTTTGTTTCATATAAAGTTATAATATATGTATATACAATATGTCATAGTTTACTAACAAACATTACTTAAAAATGTAGCAAAAATTAACTTTACTTTTTCCAACTATATTGGAAAATATTTTTCTTTTCCGAAACATACTCTTTGTCTCCCTGTTATTCTAGGAAAAAGTTGTATTATTGAATTCAGATCTGTATGCAAATGTATCAAAGTGCAAGTGGTTTTGCAAAATTTTATTACTATACAATGATATACCTACATATGTATGCATGAAAATATTATAATTAATATTAATATTCACTGAAACTTAGAGATAATATATCTAAGCTTTTTAGGTTAGGTTTTAGTTCCAATAAGAAACCATTGTGATGCAAGGACACCAGAGGGAACAAATAAAATGCGACAGTTATAGATTTCATTTCCTCTCGGGGGAATGAAATTCTTAATATTTTTATTCCTCGCTATGGTAATAAGGCAAAGTGAGGTTGAGTGGTGAAACTTCAGTAGGGACCAGAAATATCTTAATGGAATTCAACAATGGAACAATGTCTTAACACTAGGTTCCTGAATTCCCTCTTTTTACCCTACTATGTGCTCCGTGAAGCTTTACTGTATAGCAAGCAAAAGAAAACTTAGAGTTAAGATAGAACACCATGTCATGTTTTATCTATCAGAGTGAGGAAATATAGCTAACACTCATTCATGTGTTCTCCATACAATGTTACTTTTGCATAGTTTGCACTTAACTAAAATGCTCAAAACTGAAATAAAACAAAATTAAATATCACTGAAATAAAACAAAATTAAAAATCATGCCTTCCAAATTAGAGATTGAACATATAACTTATGAAAAAAATTGTTTCCATATCCATGCTTCAGTGAGTGAGCATAGCATAGAGTTCCACAAGCTATCATGCTATATTAGGGATAAAACATGAAGCTAAGATTATTTTTAAAATATTATTCCTTAGTTATTCCTAAACAAAAACTTCTTTTTGCATCTATTTATTTAGACATTTCTCACAAGCTATGCTGTAATTAGAATATGACGTAAGCCTTTGTATCACTTACTTTTAAAATATGAATGACTCAGAATGCTCTCAGGTAAATAAAAACTGAAAACTATTCATTGTCATATATAATAGCTAATATTTTTTTCTGTAAGGTCGTTATAAATGTTATACATGTTGCCAATTGTAAACTTGGGTAGTCTTCACTAATATTATATGAGACATTATTATTCTTTGCTCTGGCAAAGAAGAAAAGTGGCATGGAGTTCTGTGGATACATGACATGGTCTATTCAATTTGGTTAAAAAAACAACAAAGCAAGATACACAGCTTGGTATAAAGTAATTGTGACCCACTGGCACAGTTGGGACAACTTACAACAGGTCATAACTAGCTTGCACACATACATTCACTTAAATATGGTGATTAAAAAAAATTCAATGGAAAATATTTTTTAATTTATCTACATACTATAAAATATTTTCACCACACCACAAACAGCTTGATAATACAATTTTCAGTCATTACTCAATTCAAACAAAAGTATATGAATATAAAATAAATATCATTGAACTATTTCATCTGAAATCTTTACATACCATGCCCTGTTTATGTATATAGCAAAGAATTGATGACATTCCATGATCAGTGGTAAAACTCAATGCCACACCTTGTCTAGTCTCTATGGAGAAATGAAACATTTGGTGTTTCATTTATTTAGTCAAATATTCTCCTAAGTTGTCATGAAACCCTTGTAATATGTAAGAGTTTTGATTACAAAATTTTAACAATTTCCTTAGAAACAGAATCAATATGATACATATCCATAAATAGCTTCAAGGCTGTATGAATTAGGCATTAATTTAAAAGTACTAGATCGTTTCTGACTGTAACCATGACTCCATTTGGTTATAAATTTGCACTCAATATTATGAAACTAACATTAAAATTAATAATCATTATTCAATTTTATGTTAAATTTGAATAAATAAATAAAATTATTACTTAATGATTTTTTTTTGTAATTTAATAAACTTTTCCAGCTAAAAGTTGTTTTTTAATTATAAAAACTAGAAATTATGACACAACAAAATTTTTTTTAAATAATTCAAATATGTGTTCTGTTTTTAGTATTTCTTAGCAGTATAAATAATGAACATAAGAAACAAGTCAACAAAAGTATAATTAAATAACAATAACAGTTTATTTGTCATAAAATATAAAAAAAATGTAAATGCAATTTAGATTTCATTTTAGATATGAGGCCTGATGTTAATGACCTGAGCAAATTGCAAAGTTTATAATTTAGCCATTGCCTGAGGCAAAGCAAGTTTATACACTGACATTCATTTATTTACGGTAAATTAAAACGGTAAATGTATTATTATATTAAAAATCACAATTTTTAAATATACACAACCTTATTATGATTTGTCATAATTTTCTTATTAGCCTTAGTTTAGATAATCCAATTATAAAATGTTCATAAAAATAGCTTGAATTTATATCAATTTGTATGTGTTGATATACATTTTGTAGTAAAAAATTGTAAATATGTGTTACCTCAACTACTTTACGTAAAGTATTGTTATAGAAGTACTTACTTTCTTTCTCGTGGTCGAAGCCCACTATTACGAAATAGTCCACGAGTCTGGACATGGCAATCCTACCGCAACATCCAATCAACACCACAAAAACACTTTTTAATTAAATTACACAGAAACAAACACATTTTTCGTTAAATTCACATATTCACGCACCGCTGCCGCCTCCAATCGCACTCGAAACACGAAACACACCGTGAACTTCGAAAAACGTAAACAACACTTTCATTTATGACGATCTTAATTATTCTATCGATAATTACAAGCAATTAAGATAGCACAGATCGAGAGGTTAGAAAATATTAAAATTTTGGATATTTTCAACAATTAACGGTTACGAGTACATCTTATTATTCATTCAAATTTAAAATATCAAATACGAAAAGACAATAGGCTACTAAAGCTTTGCAAAATGTTTGATAGTTAAAGCCACTAAATAGTCTAAGCCCTCTTTCATCAATCTACATCCGACGTTCCCAAAAAAGTACTACTAGTCTACTGGGTGGGCAGTATAAGAAAAAATCCAATCTCTATCACTTGAGTGTTACCATGATCAATACCAATAAACCTACCAAAGTTTTGCGGATGTTAATTATTGTTTATATATTTTTTAAATAATGTAATTAAAGTTTTTAATATGACATATCGTTAAAAAATTGTTTTTGTCTGCATTTATATATTATATA